>BGPR01007173.1:0-35018 GCA_013235015.1 Araneus ventricosus | reverse complement strand
GAAATAGCATTTTCAAACTTAAACCATTTATCTAAAAAAAGATCCGAGAAGACTATAAAGGGCCGCGGTGGTCAAGTGGTAAGGTCTCGGCTTCGGGGCCGAAGGGATCCACATTCGAAACCCAATTCCACCGAAGAACCGAAGAGTATAAGGCCTATTGTACACTAAATCATCTGTAGTGGTCAAACGCTTTCCCGATGGTGTGGTACGGAAGCTTGCAGAGGGGCGCAATACCTTGACCTGACGTGCCTCTCTCGTAAGTCACGGCCATGCCATAAAATGATGAGGTCCATCCCAAAATAGCCCTTGTGTTATTTCAAAACGGGACGTTAATATAAGTAAACCGACAAGATTATTCTTAAAATACCAGATTCCCTCATGCATTTAAAAAAAAGCTTAAATATAAAAAAATTAAGCTATCTGGACTATTTATGAGGTAGGAAACCTTTTTGCACTGAAAGGCCTCATTAAATTTCGGCAGTTGGGCAGAAGGTCGCACGATTAGAATCTTAATGATTATTGTTCTGAAATTATTATTATATTACAGGCAAGTATATTATTTCAATACAAATTGTTAATAACTGGAAAGGCCGCAGGTTTCTCACCCCCGGTATAAGGTGCCTAAAACAGCATATAAGAATTTCTATACTAAATGAAACATAATAAGAGTTACAAAATTATTAATTTATTTAAAATAGTTATTTCACACTTGAGAGATTCCCAATCTAATATAAAAACAACTACTAAAGGGATTCACTCCCGGTCTGCCTGTAGCTGCCAACATCTCTGAAAGGGACCAGAGAAAAATTCGAATTAACGGTGAATTCGAAATAAAAATGTTCGAATTAACGAAGGTCCACTAAAACAATAAACCGTGTTGAAAAAATCTAATTTAATAAAAATGATAGGCACAATTTAAAACATTTACGACGATAGGAAATCACACAAGTGTATGCAATCCAGTGGTTAAACTTCAAGTCAAATCTGAGACTTCCAATTCTTTTGGATTAGGGTCGGATTTAATATGCTTTATTCACTGAAGATCATATTATACAAGAGAGTTCCAGCTTTGGACCAAACGTCCTCCGGCTGCTGTGGTGCGGAAACTTGGAGAGAGGGGTGCAAGCGCAGGCACCGCCCTTGTCATCCGACCACGGTTCAAATGTGCGAGGTCTGTCCCAATAACCGTCTTATTGCTTCAAAACGAAACGTTACTATAACTAAAATAACTCACTTTCTAGAATATTAAATGAAAAGCGGTTATTTTAAATGAAAATAATTAATTGAGCTTATTTATTTTTTTTAAAAAAGCAGCGTTAAATATCACCTCAGAATAAGATATCGCTTGTTTCGTTATTTCATTTTTAAAAGATGGTGACAATGAAGTTTGAAAATAATCAGCACTTCATCGAATTGAATTTTTAAAAAAACCTTTGTAGAAAACTTTCAAGTCGAATACTATATTTTACAGTTATTCGATATCTATTCGGTAGGCTCGGAGGGTTTTTTTTTATTTTCTTTTTCTTTATGTCCAAAGAAAATATTTGTAGAGCATTTTCAGTTCATCGATTGAGAAAGGAAACTCAAATTAAGAAGCATGCCCTTGGAAAGTAGAATTCCACCGAAATTTTGAGCAGCGCACACTTTACAAAGCTAACGCATTTGATACTATTTGTTATATTGACTGCAAAACATCAAAGCCATTAGTGATCATATAGCTAAATGTAAAAAATGAAAACGCTTATCTTATCATTAAAGGTGTTCGTAGGAGTGCGTCGTTGATCACTCGAGGATAGTTGGGTCCTTAGAAATATCTGGTCAGTTCTGTCTTGAGTTCATGAGACTTCTACAAGATTCTGTTTTGCTGCGAAGTTTATAGATTTTGATGTTTTTATAGTTTGAAAAATCTACTATATTGTAACTGGTTCTCACATTAACTTCACGAAGAAAAATTCGCATAGTTTTTACTCTTAATTTTTTTTTTTCAAAATCACTAGGCCCGGCGGGGGGGGGGGGGGGGGGCTCTATGCTGTGTTATTCCTAGGTAATATTTGAAGAAAACGGGAGACCAATAAAGCTGCTTGTGAAACAACTATAGAGTTTATCATCAACCAGTACCATCAGTAAGTGATTTTACGCACGTTTATTTAACTTGACTTTTTCATATTTGTTAAGATGGAATCTTGTAATCGATTTTCCCACACTTTTTGATGTGCTAGAGTTCTGAAACTCTATGCAGATGTATATTCCCGAAGACAATACAATATTTTAATATTTTCAGAACATAATTATAAAATAATCGCTTAATTTCATTTAGTTTTGACTCAATGCGAGAGGCGCCATCTGGCAGTGAATTGGAGAAAAACTGATTACAAGATTTCATAATGATTATAATAATCAATTATGAAATATATTGAAGACTAAAAAAGTCGAAATAATAAAAATAAAATAGTTTTTTTCGAAAGCACGCTTTTATTAGTGTACTAAAAGGCAAAAAGTAATTATTCGTCGAAAATATACCATAAGGAAATTAAGCTACGATGAATATCAAAAGAACGAAAATTCTTAAGCATTCATTAAAAATTAAAATATATAATGAGTGAGATTAAAATTTCAATTCATTTAGAGTACTTATATCAGCACTTCACGCTTTTACGCTTTTTGCTTTGACCTCCAGATGTTTGATGAAATTATTATTTTTTACATTTTAGTACACTAATAAGAGCGTGTTTTATAAAGACTTTTTTTAAATATTTGTTTTATACTGCTTGTGTGTCGGCATATCAGTTACATTATTGGAGTGATTCATTTTATACGAATAATATTTATCCCATCATAAGCATAAATTACTAATTACTTCCGTAATACTCTGTGGCAATCCAACTTAATATATCAGTATAGCTTCCATATCAGTAGCAAGACATCAAGATGCTATGCCAAAGTAGAAATTGTTAAATATTTTATGCATTTTACAAGTAAATTATATAATGCCGGAAGACAAATCGGAAAAGTGCGAATTGCTGGCGTCACTCAAATTTCCTTTATGAGATCATCATTTCTGTACATATGCTTACCAAAACTGTTTCAAAACATCCATATCACCTGTACACGTGTTAGTTACGAAGAAAACAAGAAAATTGAATGTTAAAATGTTTATTTTAACCAATTTTTGTAAATGATATTGTTGCAAAAGTTTAGTAAACATTTATTTTAACTTGAGCATAATTCGTAATTGTGCTGAAAGAAAACTAAATTTCATTTATTCTTTTTTACATAACCATCAGCAGGACGATGTACTTTTTTTTACTTCAATTTCAAAATATTCGAGCTGGAAAGCAACCATTCCAAATTTTAATAATTACTCATTATTTGACAGTGATGACAAGGGAAGTGCCATCCCGAGTATAATTACGCCAGCTTGCCGACATTTGGCACTTTTTTAAGTAAATTTGTTTCAAAATATCGATTGTGAAAATCCTGAAATTTTCTGGTTGTCATGAACGAGATTGCAAATATTGCTTCTGAAAGATCTGAAAATTCTTTTACTTCTCCTGTGTGTAAAATCTATAAATATCCGGATCTTTGAAAGCTCTACTTATATTCCCTGGATTCCCTCAGGGGGGCACAGCGAGTTCACGGATGAGAAGCAGCCGTATAAGTAAGCTGGTTTTCGCTTCCCTTGAGGCTACAATAACGGTGGGCCTCCGAGTCTACCACCAGTGATAGTATGTGCCTCCTTAGGGAGGGGTCGGGTCGTGGCCCGGTGATGGGCTACTAGGACTCCGGCCTCAGTTCTCGAGCTAATGCAGCGGCTGTCACTCAGTTGTACCCGGGCGCTATTGCAGGGCGGGGTAATTCGGTTTTCCGGTTATATTCCCTGAATCCTGTGACTCACTTGTTTATTTTTCTTCACTGGAATTATCTGCCTCGCGTCATTACAATAGTAAAGGTGAGTAAAATCTTATATCCTGCGGGTCCCTCTTTTTATGAACAAATTTATGTTTTGGTAGTTTATACTAATGCCCTGCTTAATGCACTTTGCCAATTTTCATCCTCAAAACACAATATTAAAAATGATGGATTACAAAAAAGCCATAGTGTTCGGAAAAACTAGCTAATTTTTTAACTAACTTTAAATTTTCCTGTCTATCCTCTCTACTCCCATATCTTTTAGATGCCTATGAATTTTTTGCCCCCCCCCCCACTTTTTTTACCCAAATATTTTACCAAAATCAAATCAATAAAATAGTATTATTTCGCAAGTTTTTTTTTTTCGCGACGATATCGCTTCAGAAGCTGCAGGCGATAAAAATCAAAACAATTAACTGAAAATGAAGACATGTTTAAAAAAGAGAGAGAATGAAATTCGAATGTTTGCTACAAACGGTGTTATTAGAATTTAAATAGCGTAAAATAATTTTCATGATTCTTGGAATCATTAATCTTCATTTGGCTCCTAGCCGAGTCAAGACTGGAAAGATATGTGAAAGCTAATGGGTATAGGGTCGGCCGAACAAAAGCGGGGCATGGTGCAAAGTTGACTTACGGGACCTTGAAGCAAATTTCGTACACCAAAATTATATCGCTATTGCTACTTATTACATTTCACAATTTGGTATAGTAAGGACGTAAGCAATGAGTGATAATGGTAAATAATTGAATTATTTTTATGAAGTTAACATTTTAGTCAAACAAACATCGTTTATATATCAGATAACAAAGATAATTTATTAATAAACTTATAAAATAGAATTTGGTGTGCGACTTACTAGAATACGGTTACAATATGCGACTTTCGTTTCATTTTCTTACTTCTTTATAGCAAATTCATTTATAATATAATCATAATTTAGTTTTTTTGGTTAGTTCAGATTCGATGGATAAAATGGCTAAGGAAGTTAACACTTTCTAAGACCGTGGGAAATATACTTCCCACCAAGTTCATCAATTATAAATGAATGTTTTAAGGTTGGCGTAAGTTCTCGCCAAATTTTTCGATGAAACAAAAATCTGGATGTTCCAATTTCTTATCTCAAACCATAACGAAGTGTCTTGACTTGATAATTAATTATTAATTAATAAAATTAATTAAGAAAAAAATGTCATCCAATAAGCTAAATGAATTTCTTTTCTTAAATTAATATCAATACGAAAGTGATTTTATTATACCACTACTAGAAAAAGTGGTCTTATAAAGGGTTAATCGTTATTGACTAATGCTAGATCTCAAATAAATTTTTATTATTTTCAGTCTTGAGAAAAATCTATATAATTTGGTAATGTCTATATAATTTTCTGAAAAGGAACAATATTTGGATACAATTCAAATAAATAATTTTTATCTCTTTCGAGACTGACGGAACATCTGCATACATTCAAACCAATGCAATTTTTTAAAAAATTGGTCTTGACAGGGTTGAGTAAATATTGTATTATTTGTTATAATGAGATCCTGGGAGACAAAACTCGGCGACAAATTTTGATTTCATTTAAGATATCAATGCAATTAATTAAAGATATCAGTCAGCGGCTGGGCTTTGTGAGTTCAGACCCTCTCGGACCGGCTTCGCGTTAATAGAAAGAATATTTCGCCACGGATATGCGAAGAAAACCTTTGAACTCATCAGGAAAACAATTAATTAAAAATCAATAAAAAAGGGCGTTTCGACCGTCCTTATTTAAAATAAGAGAGAAATGTTCCAGTTATTACCACAAAAAATTTGAAAATAACGAAATTAGTATCTCGGATGCATGATTTTTAGCTTTTAAACGCGTTTTACCTTTAAATTCTTCATGTTTGTATAAGTGGAATTTTGTAATCGATTTTTCACTCACTTCTGGATGTACTAGAGTTCTGAAATGTCGTACAGTCATTGTATCCCGGCGACGATACAATATTTTAATAATTTTGGAGCTCTTAATTATTAATTAATGTATTAATTTAACTAAATATCGATTTTGTACAGTTGGCGCCATCTAGTAGTCATTTTGAGAAATGTTAATTTTTAGATTCCACAATATTTATAATCATGAATTATGCATGTATTAAAGAATAGAAAGTAGAAAATAATAAAAATAAAAGATTTTTAAATAAACTTTTATTAGTGTAATAAAAATTAAAAAATATTTTTGTTTTTATCGAAAAGCAAGCAATTAAGTTTAGCTTTAGTTATGGATGAGTTTTCTGTTTTGTTTACTTACATTAAAAACCATGAATTTATTTTCATTACTTTTGGATTTCCGCTTTGAAGATTCCATTGACTTAGCATTACACCGGAATTACGTAGTTAAGGCATTTTAACGTAAATAAACAGAACAGAAAACTCGTCCATTGTAACGACCCGTTTAGAATCAAGACAAGTGCTATTTGGGGCGGACATCATAATTGTGAATAGCTGTCAGATGAAGAGGACGACAGCTGAACTGACACCCCTTCTCCAAGCTTCCGCGCCACAGCATCGGGAGGATGTTTGCACCACATCATCAGATTCTGCTTACCTATGCGACGGATCTTCAGTGGAATCGGGTTTCGAACCTTGAGACTCGAAGCCGAGACTTTACCACTAAGTCACCGCGGTCCTCAAGAAATTAAGACACAAGGGATATCATAAGAAACAAATTCCTGGACATTCATAAAAAAGTTTAAATAGGTTATAAATGTGATTAAAATTCTAATTTACATAGAGTATTTCTGTAAGAATATCACCCTTTTACGGTTTGTTTTTACATCCATATTTTTTATTAAAAATTAATTAAAGTAAGAAATTAAGAATATAATTAGAAAATAAGAGTTACTATTGGAATAAAAATATTACTAATGCGAACTAGAATATTTAATATCCTAGTAGAATATTGAATATATATTTTTTTTGTCCTACGGACATCAGAAACGATTCTACGGACAAATCCGTGGGAAAAATTATCTAAAACAACAGCATATTAAATAAGAAATTTTCTACTTTAAATTTTGAAATTCAGGCTTCAAAGAGCATTGAGGCTCTATTACGACTACATGAATACCAAATTTCTGGGCTGTAAGTGCGATAGATTCGTCTGGACACGCACACAAACACTTTCTTTTATAAGTATAGATTCATTGCTTGAATGCTATATAATCATAGATTTGTGTAATATTCTTACTATTATTCAGTATGATTAATGGAAAAAATAAGGCCTCCTCCTCAAAAAATTATGGTGCAAAAAACTTTTTTATTTTTTTCGTATTGAAAGTTATAGAAATCACTCCTTTACATTTTACCTAAGTTTTCGTTATCTATGTAGAGCATTTACACTTCATACGCCTATTTAATCATATGCTCATATCATAATAAAGCACGGATAAGACCACAAAATTAGATTTTATTCATTAAAATATTAATCTAATTTTAAAACTGAATATAGACAAACCATTCTCTGTATTTTTAATACTATTTTGCTCACTTTCAATCTGAATGGATTAAATACAACAGAATTTAACAAGATTTTTAACTAAATTAGAAACAATTGAAACATGTGTTTCATTCAATGATAATTAAAATAATACAATCACTCAGATTAACTTTCTCGCATCTACTGCGAACTTTATACTGCTAATTTCAACACTATGGTAAGCGCACTTGATTCATAGCACGCTTGCTTATATGTAAGTCCATCGTCTATAGCAGTGGTCAGCTAACTCATTAATCAAAAGAGCCAAAGATCAGCAGTACAACGATTAAGATTTCTTTTTGAGAGCCAAATTCTTTTTAAGAACCATGTTTTTGGGAGTCAGTTTAAACTAGCTACTAACATTTAATAAAAATAGATATTATAATAATCGAACTTAGGGGCTGTCCATAAATGATGTCACACTTTTTTTCAATATTTTTGACCCCCTCCCCCCATTTGTCACAAAGTGTCACACTTTACGATACCCTCTCCCCCCCCCTTGTCACATGTCACGCTATATTACATAAACATATATTTGCAGTTCAGAAACAAAGCAGTACTTTATAGATCATATATCAAATTTTATTTTTAAACTTGTGTAACTTTAACTATGTGTTTTAATGACATTTGTGAGCATAACAACAATAATAATAATTATATGTGTACTTATTTTGTATGAAATAAGATTAAGGTTTGCAACAAAAAAAACCTAATTAATATACAATAGTAATAAAATATTAATATAAAAGAGCAATTGAAAAAACTAGTATTTTGGAATTTGATATATTTTGCTTTAAATCTTATCTTTACTTTATGAACACAAAATACTCTTAAACAGATTGAATTAAAAAAAAATCGCCTCAATAAGATCAACCTTGTTTGTGCCACTACCAGTTCTACCACTCACCCAGGTGGGGAGACGTATCTTTTGTTGGACATTTCAAGGATGTGACAGGGGGAGGTTTTCTTCTAATGGTGAAGAATTTCTGCTGCTACCATAGTCTCAGAACCTACTCTGAATGCATTTTTCGAAAAGAAAGGAATATAAGTGAGAAAAAAAATCACATGAAAGTTGTTTTAGCCCCGATTAAAAAAATACCCCCAAATTCTGGTAATTTCAAAATAACTTCAAAATTTAATCTGCTGACTTTAAATGTTTTTATTTTACCAAAATGTGTGATGTCACACTTCTTGTTATCCCCTCCCTCCCCCTTGTCACAAACTGTCACAATTTCCAGAGCCCCCTTCCCCCGCTCCAAGCGTGACATCATTTGTGGACGGCCCCGTATGTCAAAATCGATTCGTGGCAGAGCCGCGGTTTGCCGGCCACTGGTCTATAGAATTATTACTGCTTGATGGAAATGCAACTACCGCAATATTAATGTATGTCAGTGCTCTCCAACAGCAATCATTCCCGAAAATTATTAGATTGCTTTTCCACTTAGAGAAACAAAACAAAAAAATTAAATAAATAAAACTCGCGTGGAATTCTTAAAATAAAAAATGACAAACACACGTCCCACATTCCTTATGTGCTCGTATGTATTCTTTTTTTAATAATTTTAGATGTCAGGTCACTCAAATTTTCTAGTACGGAAGTAAAAAATTGCATTCTATGAACTACAAAAGCAACCTGTGAGTTCATATACGTGCTTCTTAAATGAAAGCAAATAAGTAAGAAATAAGTTTTTTATTCCTCAAGCAGTGCTTGGTGTTCCTTTTAGCTTTTAACAAACTTTCTCTTAAATTTTGTATTTTTCTCCCCCTTCTTTTTACTTATTTATTTATATTTATTTATCTTTGCTTCGCACTATTTGCCAAAAAGTTGTTTGAGCAATGAATTTATCGAATTATTTTAAAGAATTATGGCAAAGCAGTAAAGTATATTTTTTCTTTGTCATTTTTCTCCTTATCTTTTTTTCAAGTTAATGCCATGACGATGTAACAAAAATTTCTCATTAAATAGAATACTGCGTAAAAGAATTAACCACTTTACTGTCACATCCTTTGTCATATGTGCATTCAATTATCTCACTTTTAAATTTATAAGCTAAAACTAAGTGATTCTTAGACGCTATAATTCAACACAAAAATTACGGGGAATCCGTAAACTTCTCAAATGTTGTATAAACTCTCAATTGAGTCATTACAGCAATATACTCGAAAAACAGAAGGTCTCATTGTGTTAAATAGTAAAGAAAACAAAACAGTTGAAGTTTTAAACAGAATTGAAATGGTAGAATATATTTAAGTTGTGAAGAGGTGGAATCAGTAAAAAAATAGCACTTTTTTGTTTGGTTTAAGGGATTCGAATAAAATCTAGGATCACAGTGCTTTCTGAACATTAAAAAAATTTCATAACATAACTTCACCACCAGGCAAGATTTATTCCCTTTCATAATAATTAGCTAAGATTTTATATAATAAGTCAAACACTGAAATTAACTGATTTCTACCTCTACGGAATCGAAAGGTTTTCTTCTTACGTTTGTTTTAAAAATAAATAAATAAACTGTTGAACCGTAATTCACACGGAAGAATAAAGCTTCTCTACGAAATAAAAAGATCGAAATTTTTATTGCTCAATGATTTTGTTAAGATTACATGATTCAGAATAGTCGATCTACTTTTTTTTGCCAAGGGAAGAAAACCAAATTTTAACCTTCAAAATGAAACTGAGAAATTATGACGAAGTTTAGCGCGCAACTTATACCAATTAAACATGTAGAAGGTTTATTTTCCTTTTAACTGATTAAATGTTTCATCAGTGCATACATAAGTAATTTGCATTTCTCAAATATTTAGTATTCTAGGTGAAACTGTCTGGTTCATTGAACTAAAGCCAGTCACCATTTCTTTTTGTGCCACCAGTAGAAAGAATTTAATTTCTCTCAATTTACTTCAGTTAGCCACTGAAATACAAGATAAATACAAAAGGCAAAGCCATTCACGGTTAATTGTAACTTTGTTATTTGGAGCAGAAAATTAAGAAAACTGGCTGAATGTCATGGTGAATGCCCAGGCATGAATACCCAGAGCTCTATAACAATAAATTCTAGTAAAAATTGCACTCTGTCATCGGTGTAGAGGAGAGGTGTCTTATCAATGAAGATACAGCAGATTACCAGGAAAAAATCTGCATTTGCACCTTACATGGAGCGCAAAATTAAAATGTACGCCATATGTTATGAAAGCATTATGTCTCCCTACGTAGAAATCTACAACAGCTTTAATACTAATATTTCATGATTCTGTAGTACAAGTCATATTTAGCGCAGTCCTATCTTGGAGACCGCCCATTTGGATGCAAAATCATTAACAGAAGCGGCACGGCATTAACAAGGCAACAATATGGCCCTCCCAATAAACGTATTTTTTTAAATTCTATAATGTCGTCATTCTAAATGTCAAACAAACTTTTACTTAGAAATATGTATGATTTACCAGCAAATATGACTTAATAGTATTAAGGCGAGAATTTTTAAACTCCAGCTATATTTAAAATTATATAGTGGTCTTAATGAAATTAAAATAAATTTTAAAAATATATGACTTTTTCTCTAGTCTATTAAAATATTTTTATGTTTTTTCCCTTCACGATCTCGCTTTTGCGCCACCTCGGATTTCGGCGCCACGGGCAGTTACCCGGGCCTCAGGCTGCCTCTGATCATTAAAAATGGAGAGTGTTCCAAAAAAGCATTAAATGAAAAATGGTAGACGTTCCTGTGTATATAAGATCAAAAGTCTTGCATAATGATGTCAAAACTAAACCTGTTTAGGACCATATGAAAATAATTTCGATCCCATTATTATCTGCCAAAATTCCTCAAAATCGCAACAAATAGCAGCGTACGGTCCATCAACTCACAAAAAGGGTCCAACCATACTAATTGGGTTTCAAAATATCCCTGTTTTCAAGAAACGTCGAGATGTATTCATAGCATATACTTTCATGGAATCTTAGACTCACAGACCTTAGTAACTCAAAGGCCTTTCTATTTAGGCCTCCTAAAAGCTCCCGAGAATTTTTTCCTTGAAACTGAAAACCTAAATTAGCATCAATAACCCTTAAAAGTTTTATTAGCAACTTTATATGACTGCCCTGGATTTCTTTTTTATCCTTCGAGCATTGTAAGCTGTTAATATAACCACGAAGTTGCACAATTAATGATAATGTGAGGTTAAAATTTATACACAAATTATACCTCGGCAAGATGCCTTTCTTCACTTTGTATAATCTCCCTCTCTAAGTTAAATTCACATTCACAGCACAGAAAACTTAATTCAAATCAATATTATTCAAATTCAAAGAAGGTTCTGGACCATTCAGATTTTTCAGCTTTTTTCGTTACTTCTTGTTTAAGTAGCTGTTTGTGGAATGGCAAGCAGGTTTCACTTCCTTCTAATCCCGTCGATCGTTGTTTTTCTTTGGAAGTTATATAAGAAAGTTTCAAGTGAAAAGGATGTTGGAAGAGCATTTTTTTGATTAAATTGTTTCAAAATTTCGGTTAAGTTGTTAAAAATACGAAGCAATCTACCAGAACCAAAACAACATTATAAACTTCCTAAAACTTCAGGAAATAGACGAAAATATATGACGGGCCATTTTTTGAGCCTGCTTAAGTGGCAAATTTTCTTTTTTCGCTGTATTGAACAATGCCTTCAACTATGAGCAATTTTTTTTTTTCGCATCCTGTTTTCAGGACCATGGTTTGAAAATATGACTATTAGTTATTTTTAATGGCATAAAAAATCGTAATGTTAAAATAAATGGCATAAAATATGAATGTTAATATTTTGCTGATTTTAAAACTAAACTTCGATTAATATTCAATGTAATAAATTTCAGGTGCAACATTTTTCCCCACGTATTCTAAACTTCCAGTGAAGTTTAACTACAACACATTTTCCTATTATATTTTTAACTGCATCTCTGTGTGCATTTTAAAAGTTTCACTGTTTCCTTAAAACTGCCGTTTATTTACTAAAAATCAATTTTTCTTCCTTTTTCATTTAATTATAAAGAGTAAACTGATTGAATTATAACTTTCATTTAAAATTCTCGTATAAATTTTGTGATACATCAAATGCACTTATTTTTATGGGTTTATTGCTTTCTCACGTAACGTCTTGAAAATGTAAATCATTTGACAACATATTCGCTGTGTATACTTCAATCCATTTCTTTGTTCTCTAATTAAGCAATCACGCGAATAATCATAAATTGGTAAAAGCTGCTGTTCGTTTACATAATCGCCGTTCTCAAATTGTGTAAGAAATAATTGTGCCTCGTTAAAATGTTAAGCAGCTTATGTAAAAATTTTTGACTAGTATAACAATTTGTGATATTTTTAGAAAACCGAAAATGTATTGTCTTCGCATAAAATACATCAAAAGAACAACATTATAAAATTAATTCCCAGTTTTCGCGTGTTCAAGAACTTTGATCAGTGGCGGCGATTGGGTTGAAAAAGAAGGGGGTACTAATGCTAAATTTATAGATTTATAAATATCTAAAAGCACCCGAGAGTATAGAGGTAGACAGCAAAATTTAAAAATTTAGCAGCAAAATTAGCTAACTTTCCCGGACATTAATACTTTTCAATAATTCTTAGTTTTAGGCAGCTAAAATGAAATAAAAATATAATTTTTCCAGCAAAAAGTAGGGGGAAACTGCCTTCCCTCGTCCCCCCCCCGACTCGCCGCCACTGACTATGATAATTAAATTTACTTCACAGAATCTCAGAAAACGAGGAAATGAACACAAATGAAAGTTTATTAATGCAAAAAATAATACATGAAATCAGATACAGACGATCTAAGGATTCCAACGCTAAAAATTACAACTCGTACAAGTGCAGATGGTGCAGCCCGTTAAAAAAGTAACCGAACACTGCTCGTTTCTAAAGAACTAATCGCCCATTAAAATCAAGAATTTCTGTCATCTTAGAAAAATGGTCTCTAAAAGTATATGTAATTTTTGTTTATGCAAGGGGCCATTTTCATACAAAAATTCGCATTAGTTCCAATTTTTCGAATGGTAACAAAATGGTTTCAAATAGTAATGGATTAGGAATACGAATTCAAATTTTCCAGATTAAATTCGCCGAAAGCATGTAACATTTCGTTGTTCCAAAGCAGCGGATGATGAATTGTGAGCAGTTCAAATGTAGTTCTTCTCATGTTAAATGAAGGCTGCTGTTTTTTCAACATATCTTTAGATAATTGATTACAACACTTTTTGTTTTATATTAACCCGCTATATAACGCAAATCAAAAATGAGATTTTTCATATTTAAAGCAAAATTTTACAATTCTAATTAATTATTAAGCTTATATTTAAAAATTTGAAAACGAAAACATATAAAACATTTTAATGCCAATCGAAAAGCAACAGCTAAAAAACCGTTTTGGAAAATTTCATCCATTTCCGTTCAGTAGTTCCGAAGATATACAGAGAAATTCTGAAGCGTTCAGAATTCCTCTATTTTCACTCTTTGGGGGGAGGGTCGTCTCAACTTAACATATGGATTAGCTGGGAGAAAAATATTTTTTTTTTTTAAATTTAATATAATAAATCTATGAATGAATTAAATACAAGTTTTACGCTTTGATATATTGCCATTTTCAAAAGTGAAATAGAAATTTTTAAATGTATGAATCTATTTTTTTCTTATTAATGATTCTTTCATGTAACCAGCGGGAGTGTACTTCCCTATATTTTCTTGAAAACTGACACGATATGACGCTTTCTGTTTCTTTCTTCTTTTGAGAGTTTATCCCCGCGACCAGCGGCCTAGTGCAGGGCTTTAGGTGGAGCCAGTGGGGCAGAGCCCCCTATCGGGGATGCTGTACCTCCCGTAGGGGAAAATTTTTGTACCCCGTTCACGCAACGGGGTCTTTAACTAGTTAATAAATAAAGATCTGACTCAAATTCGAGACCAATTTCATTACACTCCTCCCCCCGTACAGCAAATCGCGCCCCCCTTTTCGGGGAGACCATGCCCCCCCCCCTCGTCGGGCACTCCTGGTGTAGTGAAGCCGGAACGCAGTTCCGGTACTGCTTTTTTTTTACAAGAAATAAATAGCAAAAAATTGTGAAAACGTCCTTAAAACAGCGCGATTTTTGCCACCCAGATGAGAGAGTTCCGGTACTGCATTCAGAGTGTACGGGCAGTGTTTATTTTACGACTACACCACTGCCCGAGACGTACCGCAAAGATAAAACCCGAAAGTAATTAACATGCGGGACGGCGCAAGGTGAACGCCGCGTACACGGACGTTATGTGCGTCGTAGTATAAAGATGGACATTCACGAGCGCTCCTCTCCACCCCATTTGGAGAACCTCACACCAAAACCCATCATCAATGCGAATATCCAATGAGAATTGGACTGTTGTGGTCCAAAAGTTTGGAAATACAACGTCATTCGTTTTCCATTTGGTGCATTCGGTCATTAAACTAAAATAGGATCCTGGAGAAGGGAAGCTACGCTCGTTTACAAAAGCGAACACCACAAAATGGGGGAGGGGGACTGAAGCTCTCTCGGGAAAGCGGAGCGGGGGCCATTTTGAAAGCGAGAGGAGATGTAGGTACAGTAGTCCTAGAGTGAAGTGATCGATAGTTGTTTGGTTTGCATGTAGCCTCCATGGATGACCCTCCTAAATGAATGGGCTGAAAATTGGAACGATGTGATGCAAAGAGTTTCAAATGGTGTGAAGCTCAGCGTTCGTGAATTTCCGGCTTATAGTCCAGTCAGGAAGAAAAAATAGAAAAAGAAAATGGTGCAGTTTTGAAATTTGGCACAGTTGTTGGGGGTAGTGTTCTAAACGACATACTAAAAGTCTCCGCCGGTGGGGATGCGCGGGAGGTACAGGGGGTTTAAAGGGGGGCATTTTCAGTTTCTCTTAAATATCTCGAAAACTATAGGTTCTATCGTAAACACTCAATGAAAAAATTAAACTACATGAAATTTTCTACAAAAAAATCCTACATTGTTTTTGTAGCATCAATAGTTTAGAATATACAGGGGTATTTAAAAGTGAATATTTCTAAAATTCCTTATTGTAATGGTAAAATCGATTAAAAGTGCTGAATCAACAACCCTCATAATAACCTCATGCCTATATAATAATTATACAAGAGTAGTATTACATGTGTCGTAGGCGGGTAATAACCCATTTGATGAACAATTATGCTCCCTTCCTCCCCTCACATCCGTCTGATTCCTCAAGTAGTTCAGAAAGTGAAAGTCATGTCAGTGAAGAAGAACCCATCGATAAGCAATTCAAGCTTGTCCATAAACTCAAATTTAACAGACAAATTCACCCACCCCACAGTTCCAGACCTTTGACTTCGAAGAAACTGAAAGGTGCAGCGACTCTTCTCAGTAACAGATTCAACCCGATTGCAGGTGATGAAGATACAGATCTCGATATGAGCGATGTAAATGAAATTGTTGAAAATGCACTCAAGGATGCCAAAAATAACCCAAGCCCGCCTACCTCTCCTTCAAAATCACCCACTAAGGCTTCAAATTACTAGCATACGCTAAACGTATTACTATTAATCACACACTCCTACAAGTGCACTAAATATATCTAGTCGCAACAAAATCATAAAAAGGATATCTCTTTTAAAAATAGTCGATTAGCAGCTTTCTCGTTTTCTGTTAAGGCTTACAATTCCAGGAACCGAAATTCGCAGCTGAAGCTTTTGCCGACCCCTCATGTAGGTTTCAATAAATCGTACTACAATGAGTTCAAAGACTAACCTATCAAGATCGTTCTCATAAATGCTTATTCTTTCTTTATCTATGAATGGGAAAACATGTTTCACATATGTTCCCCAGTAAGAGATGAATCAATAATCACACACATCCGCAACTGTGCAACACTGTGTCTCCCCTTTTCATGAAAAATGCCTTTTTACCTAAAAAGGGATTTTGGTATCTTTCTAATATCTATTTCCTAGAGCTAATTGTATTTTTCGCTGTTCGTGACAATTTTTCGAGTGATGTATTTTTGCTGTTGAAATAATTCTTTTATTTGAAGCGTGGTTGATCATTTTTTTTTATTATGTATTATATTTTATAGCCTAAAACTAAATTAAAATGATCCGGACATACCTAAATGAAATGGAAACTTTGCATTGTTTTAAAACATGCAGATTTAAGGGCTCATTCATCTACACAAGTAAATCAAATCACAAAACTTCACTAATTAGCAATTTAAAAGAAACCAAGCGATAACACTGCAAAAAGTGTATATCATTCAGGATTCAAAAAAATTCAATTTCAACATGAAGTTTAAAAGAATTTTGACGAGAGAACCAAGAATATCAAGTTGTTTGAAAAAAAATCAGTAGTAAAATAACATTACTTACGCTCATTTAAACTTCACCTGGTTTTTGAATTTTTTAAAAATATTTAATTATGTGATTGTTTCTGAATTATTTTATTTTGTTAATATATGGGTATGAGAAAACCGAGATTAATTTTCTTACTTCTTATTCTCTTCAATTTTTTTCCCTTACTTACATTAACCTTTTCAGGGATGGTTTATTTCTACTAAACCACATCTTAAAATAGTTTTTTCTTTGGTAGGCAGAATCTTTTGGTGGTCTAGCAGTGAAAATAAATTCTGATAACTAATAGAGACAATAAATGGCACCACGAGTTCTAATCTTTTCGTGTGAATTTATACTTTGAGGAAATTAGTTACAGAGGAAGAAACGAGGAAATTTTTCAAACATAGAGGGACCAGTAAAATTTTTCTGCTTACAAGAAGCCGCGAATGAAAAAAATATATTCTGATTAATCCTATTCAGGTCCATTTCAAACAATATATATAACTTACTTCGATAAAATCTACGTCTAAAAATGATACTAATTTGGTGACCATCAATTAAATTCTCATAAAATGAAACTTTTACATATGCAGTATAAATAAACATGTGTATGAAGAATTTCTCAAAATTGAAATATTTGCTGTCAATTCTGTTTGACCGACAGTGTACTAAATATCATGCGACAATTTAACATGTTATTACTGATGCCGAAATCAGATATATTAACTTATTTACAAGAGAAATTAAGATAATCTAAACAAAGTATTTAAAAGAAAAAATCTTAAATTACAAAAATAGTAAGTTATATAATGACAGGTTATATACAGTATTTAGAGAAAAACTCCAAAAACACTCCGATTTTATTTTTTGGGGAGTGGTGTCTACAATCGCTATAGGATTTTTATATGAAAATAAAAACTATAATTTGTACTACGTGACAATAAATAAATAAACATAGAAATGCAGTGGCGTAGCTGCAACTTTTGCCACTCGGTGCGAAGTTGCAACATGCCGCCCTTCTTTTACAAGTTAAGTAAACTTCAAAATAAAAAATATATATTCCAGGGAATTTTTTTTAAAAAAATAACGCAATTCGTCATTTGAAGCCCTCGATCTCTGCAGATAGGTTGCGAAATCGCGCGTTCAACACCAATCTTTGTTTTATACATTGGCAATTTATCGAAAAAAAGGCGAAAAATATTAATTAATCACAACAGATATTTTTTTATGTATACAATGATTGAACTAGTGACGCTGCTCTTAGTTATAAAAACTGTCTTCCTACCTGTTCCTAAACTGTCTTCCTACATGTCTGATTTTGTCACCTCTTTCTAAGTGCCGCCGGGGGCCCAATAGCCCCCCCCCCCCACCTAATTTTCCCACTGAATCCATGAAGAACGTTGTAAATAATTGAAATATTCACAGATACTTACGTGTTATTGCGCACAGCACTAAATACAGTAGCAGAAATAAACCATTTAATAAACTCGAAACGCTGGCATTAACAGGAAGACAGTATTACACTATAGAGAAATATTGCTTAAATTTTTCGTTAAATTATACGAATGCATTTGTTATATTTATCAAGCATACAGTTAGAAAATTTCGTTCTTTGTCCTAAAATAATAAGTAAACTATTTTTCCTGAATAATAATGCGATGGTGGTGCAGAGTGTGGCAGCAGTTCTTACGATGATATAACAAGGAGCCACAATTTTGAGAAGACTAATTTTATTAAAAACATTTAAAACTGATGAATGAACTCAATTCGAGTTCATAAAGAAAAATATCATCATGATAATCCATCATAATAAGACATTACTCCAATTCTGCTATATATACTTATGCAAGAACTAAACATTCCAGTCTTTGGAATGACGTCTTAACAAACCAAGGTTCAAATCCTCTTCTTCACCAAAAGCAGATAAAACGAACATTATGCAAATGTAAAGAACAGAAATTGAAGTTTCGTCCAACAATGGCCCTCCTCTTCACATTTTACATCTATTATGAAATTAAATTTTACCTGCAACACTTTAATTTTATATATATATAAGTTCAAGGGTAAGCAGGCTTTAACTAAAAACTTAGTTTTTGCATCTAATAAGAATATGCAATGTATTTAAACTATAAACTTTAAATATGCAATAAAAATACACATGAAATACAAAAATATGCAAGTAATATCAAAATTTATCATTATACATGTACAAAAACAATTCATATTTTATATATACAATCCTTAAATTTCTGCAATTCAAATTTATTTAGGGGTTTTGTAAAAATATCAGAAAATTCAATTTACTTTGAATATATTTAATATCAAACAGTTCTTGATGTATTAAATCTCCAACAAAGAGCAATTTGATATCAATATGTTTTGTTCTATAATTTTCAATATGTGATTTTACGAAGTCAATAGCAGCTTGGTTATCTACAAATAAAGTAGGCTTTACATTTCTTAGTGACACCAAGTTAAATTCCACACATTCTGTTAAAATACGTTCTAGCCATATTAATTCTTTAGCGGTTTCAGTTAATGCTACAAATTCCGATTCCATGGAACTTAAATCTATTTTTGCTTAAAAGATCGCCAAGTGACTGGAACTTGGTCAATGAATACAATTTGTCCATTCATACATATACGATCATCACGGTTATTTGCAAAATCAACATCAGAATATGCAGTTAAATTCAAATCTTGAATATTTAAAAGATTTAGTCTTAAATCTTTAGTTATATTTATGTATCCTAAAAGTTCCAACAAACCTTTCCAATGTGTAATACCAGGATTTTCCTGAAACTGGGAGAAAATGTTTATCGCATAAGAAATATCGGGTCTAGTTCGTCCGGCTAGGAATGATAAACTACCGACAAGACTTCTATATGGAATTTTAGACATTTCTTCCAATTCACTATTATTTTGAGGACACTGGGTCTTTGAGAAAATTACGCCTTTGGAAATGGGTAATGATGAAACAGGGAATTTGTATTTTTCGTATGATTTACAGAGTTTACATATATATTCCGATTGATGTATATACAAATTTATATTATCCTCTAAAAATTCAACACCAAGTAACCTTTTAGTTTTATTTAATATCTTTAAGTCAAACTTCCGTTTTAAAAGATTTACGGCTTTATAAATCCAACTTTGCGTTTTCCCAAATAGAATTATATCATCTACGTATAATAGTAGAACTACATATTTATTAAAAACATAAGCGCCATTACAGCAATTGAACTTTTTAAATCCCAACTCCCCTAATGTTCTATGAATCTCGAAATACCATGTTCTACCACTCTGATGTAGACCATACAATGCCTTTTGAAGCCGACAAACCAAATTTGGGTTCTGCTCAAAACCAGGTGGTTGTTTCATGAATATTTGTTCTTTAAGTGGGGCGTAAAGATAAGCACATTTGACATCACATTGCAGGTGTAGCCATTTGTTAAGACAAACTAATATTGCAAAGAAAAATCTGATTATACCAAAGTTTACTACGGGACTATAAACCTCATCAAAAGATTCACCTTTCCTTTGTTTGAAACCTTGGGCAAACGAGACGAGCTTTAAAACATTTAATCTTATTTTTATCATCTCGCTTAATTGAAAAAACCCAACGGCATCCCGAAACTTTTGATTTATTTGTCAATTCTTGCGATTCCCAAACTTTTCTGTCCTTCATGGTTTGCAGTTCCTCCTGCATGGCTTCTAACCATTTATCTTTATAACGCGATTTTATAGCTTGATCATAATTTTTGGGAATAACAATATTCTCATAGTCATTCTGATGACATACTGCTACTGCTTTCATAATTTCCACTAACTATTCCAGAATAGTTATCAGTTGCTTTAAAATTAAAAATATCGAGTTGAAATTTTAATTTGTTTTCAAAACAATAATCTTTAACTTCTTGAAGCGACCTTAAACGTTGTTTTTTACCTTCCTCATAGTAGTAAATGTTTGTTCGTTTCCCATCAGTCCTGGGAACGGGCTTTCGAATCCAGTTTACCACTTCTTCACTAAAGGATTTAGATTCACTGTCGCTTTCATCAGAGGATTTAGATTCTCTATCAATTTCATAAAGGAAGATTTCATTATTATCGATATACGATGAAGTTCTTAGAGGAATTTTATTTGTAACATAATCAGGGTCCAGGACAGCTTCCACTCGTTCAAATTTTTGAATCTAATTTTACCGATGTTGATTCATCAAATCTTATATTTATTGTTTCTATTACTTTACGAGATTCCGGTAACCATATCCTATATCCCTTAGTTTGCAGATCATATCCAACTAATATCCCCGATTTCGATCTCATATTTAACTTCTTTCTTAGTTGTTTAGGGGTATGGACAAAAGCTTTACACCCATAAGGTTTAAGATGTTTTATTGAAGGTCGTTTTCCTCCATACAACTCGAATGGTGTTTTACATTGATTCGAATGACAAATTCTATTCCAAGTATATACAAAATGCAAAAGAGCTTCAGACCAAAAACCTTCACCTAAACCACTATCCTTCAATAAGACATTTATTCCATCAACAGCAGTGTAGTTAAATCTTTCACTTGCACCGTTCTGCCGAGGTGTATAAGTATTGGTTCTTTCATGTTTTATACCCAACTCGTCACAAAAATTGTGAAATTGCTCATTTATAAATTCCAAGCCGTTATCAGTGCGAATGCATTTAATTTTTCAATCCAAAAACCTTTCAGCACGTTTTTGAAATCTACTAAAAGTATTAAAAACGTCAGATTTAGTTTTTAATGGATAAGCAAATACTCTACGACTATAGTCATCTATAATTGTCAAGAAATACCCGTGTCCATGTATTGATGCTTTAGGAAACGGACCACTAAGATCCATATGGATTAATTCCAGGGGTTTCTTAGAACGAATTTTCTTAATAGACTTAAAACTAATGCTCTTCCCTTTTGCTTCCTTACAGGGTTCACACACATCAATATTGCTCTTTAATTTAGGTAATCCTTTCACATAATTCAGGTTGCTAGTAGTTTTAATATGATCTACATTTATACGAGCTAATCTCTTATGCCAAGTATTAATATTCTCAGCACAAAATGAAACATTCTTACGGGTCTATTCTGGTACCCCCGGTTGGGTTGGGAGACGTCATTTTTTCCGCACGTTAACAACGGGAAAAGTGACGTCTCCCAATCCAACCGCGGGTACCAGAATAGACCCGTAAATATTGACACTTTTAGAATTCTGAACATTACATTTAGATACACAAGGATATTCAGGAAAGACATAATATAAGCCATTAATTAATTTAACTGTGAACAATAATTCATTGTTACTATGGAAAACATTAATTTTTCCTTTAGAACCTTTAAAACTAGCTCCGTTTTTATCAAAACAGGGTCCTGATAATAAATTTTTCCTCAATTCCGGAGCGTAAGCAACATTAGAAAGTTTTATTTGTACATTACCAATTTTAAGATGCACAGTTCCTTTACCTTTTATTGGGGTAGTTATATTGTCCACTGCTCCAACTAGAGTTTGGTTGTTCACTGGTTCAAATTTCGAGAACAGGTCCTTGTCACAACAAAAATGTGTAGTCGCTGCCGAGTCCAAGATCCATCCTCCTTCAGAACTAGAAACTGCTTCCAATAAGTAGTTGGTTCTCACTTCGGAGCTTGTGTGACGATTCGGAACAGAGTCCTGGGAGACTTTCTTTCTAGATGGTTGCTTCGGGTTTCCTCTCTTAAACTTGGTTTCCTTGCTTGAAGATCTCTGAACGGGAAATGCGACTTCTTTCTGGATCAGACTTTGCTTTACTCGCCATTGGAACTGTAACTTGGTCAGTTACTCGTTGTCGAAGTCTCGCTTCCTCTGCTAGTATCTCCTCCAAAACATTTGGAAATTTAAAATCCTTGTCTTCCCATCTATAAACAGTTTGGATAATATTCTCATATTCAGTTGGCAAGTACCTCATTAGTTGAAAACATTGGTCCAAGTCCTCAACTGGATGGCCAGCTTCTCGGAGCTGCTCTATTATTCGGGAAAGTTTACTTGCGTAAAGTCCAATATTTTCATCTGGTTCAATTACAGTTGAGAAAAACTCGTGCTTAAGAGCCATTACCCTAGCTCTGGAGCCTGGTTGGCAGTGAATTTTCAACTTCTTCCATGCTTCAGCCCCATTTGTTAATCCTTCGATAATAGTTCGGTACTGGGGACTTGCATTCATATATATTGTAGTATAGGCTCTGTTAAACCGCAAGTTGAATTCTTTAAGCTTCCTTGCGTCGATCTCATCTCCTCCTTTAACAACAGGAGCTGCCTCTCTTTCAGCAACAATGTCCCAGCAGTCTCTCTCCAGCAATAAAACCTTGATATCAGAGCACCAGGTAGCATAATTTGTGTTATCAAGAGGCTTGATCAAAAAGTTCATAGACTCCATCTTAAGAAAAGTTTAGCTGGAGGTACAGACAGACCCTCCTACTAAAGACTCCTTGACTACAATAAAAGTCAACGTAAGGGCATTTCCATGAGGCCCATAGCCACTTCATGGTGGTGCAGAGTGTGGCAGCAGTTTTTACGATGATATAACAAGGAGCCACAATTTTGAGAAGACTAATTTTATTAAAAACATTTAAAACTGAACTCAATTCGAGTTCATAAAGAAAAATATCATCATGATAATCCATCATAATAAGACATTACTCCAATTCTGCTATATATACTTATGCAAGAGCTAAACATTCCCGTCTTTGGAATGGCGTCATAACAAACCAAGGTTCAAATCCTCTTCTTCACCAAAAGCAGATAAAAAAGAACATTATGCAAATGTGAAGAACAGAAATTGAAGTTTCGAATGAAAAAAAGTTTAGCAAGATTTTTTTTATAAACTAAAAGAAATAACAAGTGACAAGTGTTATATGTTAACACCAGGGCCGGCCTTTAGTCGATTGGACCAATTTCTCCAAATAGGACCCCGCTCAAAAGTGCATTGTACTCAAACTTATTCAAATTAAAATGAAGTATAAATGTGATTTCAAAATATTATCCCCAGGAAATTTTTCACGCTTTTAAATTCATTTACAAACCAATTTTTCTTGGAGCCGGCTGACAGTTTCAGAAGTCAACAATTGTAATTTTCTTTATAGGTTTCTGTGTTTTCATTAGCTAAATACGTTCGTTCTTTGTGTTCCTCAGCGATCATGAATAAATAACTTTATACGACTCTTAATTCCCTCGAGAACTTAATTGTTTTATAATGCATCCAATCATAAAAGCAATAAAAAATTTATCATTTCTTCAATTTTTATAAAATTTAAGTTTTAAGTAAGTAAAGTTATTATTTTAAACTTATTAAAACTTTTAAAATAATTATTATTTTATTTATTAAAATTTCACATTGTTTATGTACTTATATATTATTTATTAAAACTTAAATATATCGGGGTTATCCCAAATGTTTCAATTTGGGTCCCGCATTTAGTAAGGTCGGTCCTTGTTAACAGCTAGCACACACAGAAATGCACGGCTGAGATAGTAAACAAAAAATAAAGATAAGAACTCAATCAATCTTTGTCACTCCAAAAGAGAGGGAGGAGCTTCAGATGTGTATCCTTCCGCCGAATAGGAGGAGTTTTGCAAAGTGGGGGAAATCGCAAATTTATTTTCAGATTCTTTTTTTAAAAATTCAGCTTTTATACATTTAAAAAAAATTAAAATATGCATCGTAAGTTACTTTTATTTTACCTATGCTTGAAAATTTTCTAAAAATGTTTAAAACCCGAAATTGAAGTTTAGCGACTTTTGAAAAATATTTAAAAATACTTTAAGCTGACAGAAAAAAAGTCCCTATGTCAAAACATGCATTTTTATTTCTTCTATCAAATGTACTTGATTGCATCCAAAAAAACGAGATAGAAAGCCAGAAAAGGTGTAAGTATTAATCTCCATATTATAGCATTACGCTCTGAAATTGTAGGTGGCGTGTACACGGCAGCCTTAAGAAGGGAGGAGATGTGGTGTCTAAAGCTTGTGCGACACAAGTTAAATGTATCTGAACCCGAACGGTGTTCGACTCTCGGCGAGAGTTTGTTTATGACTGTGTGTATCAGGAAGGGTAGAATGTTATGCATGCCTCAGTATAACGATCTGTGTAATTATCTAAATGTGTTGTGCTGTTTATGTGTAATGAATGCCCCAGTAAATATGTGTGAACCAAATGAAGCTCATTATTTAATGCATCCATGACGCAACAATTCTGCCTTCTTCTACTCATTCATACGTTTAATGCTACATACTTCCATACCAGTGGCGTAACTATAACTTTTGCCGCCCGGGGCAAACTTGCAACATGCGACCTTCCTTTCAAGCTATCTAGGGCACATAAAATAAAAGGAAGTAAATTCCAGGGGAAAAAAATTTTATTACTGATTTAATAGAGATAGGTTTCGAAATCGCGCTTCCACCTCCAGTCTTTCTTTCAAATATCGGCAATTTACCGACTAAAGATGAAATTTACGAATTTATTAAATTAGTTATTTTTTATGAACACAATTTTTGAGGTAGTGCCGCTTCTCTTCTTAGTTATAAAATTATTTTCCTGCATGTCTGATTTTACCACCCCCTTTAAACTGCTGCCCGGGCCGGACCATTCCCCCTTTATCTACGCCACTGTTTAGTACTTTATACAGAATTTTGTTTCCTTGCTTTTTTTATCAATTAGAGATTTCACAAAACTTTGCACCAACCGCGATCGGCTCCCATTTTTCGTTTCCGTGGTTGGAACGAAATTCCGCTTCAGATGTAACCCTATTAGTACAAGATATCCCTATTAGCACAAGATGCTCTATATTATTCATATGATATATTTACGTTGTTGTGTGGCATTCAGAATATCGTAGCAACAACCTGCAGAAATCGTAAAATATCTAGTGATAATTGGGAGTTTACGTTATCTCCACTATGTCAGTCGATATTCTGAATGCCGTACAATATCTTGAAGATATCGTAGCAATATTGTAGGCCATCTTGTGCTAACAGGGAAACAGAACAGAATCTGTTACATCTATCGATTATTATTTTCTTTTTTCAACTCCACATTCATTTTAAAAAATGATATAATTATCTTTATCTAAATTAATGTTGCGAGACGTACCAATATATCAACAAGACGACAACAACGTTTTCCATTTCATTTTAGTGGGGTTTTTTTTCTGCTAGCGAATCCGCATGTAAAGTGAGATAGCGTCCAAAGAAAGTTAAAAGTATGCCACTCTGAAAGCTTTAATTATTGCTGCATATCTTAGTAACCACTTGGCAGAAACAGCTGAAATCTGGAACGGTGATATTTCAGCTCTTGAGATTGGCATCAATTTATTTTTTGTTTTATTTATTTATTTTTTACGTTTCTATTCAAAATTAGATATTCGATTCATTATGCTTTGAGATATATGAAATGGGAACTCTCATTTAACATCAGGACTTCCTAATTTCAACTATTCATAACTATCAACCGTTTAATGAAAATTTTGTATGTATGTATTCGGGCAAATTTTAATTGGAGAGTTCTAAGTTTTATTCTAAATTGGGAGTTGCTAATTGAAAAAAAGGAGTTTGTTTAAATCTAAATATGAAGACGACCCCTTGCATGAAAAAACTATATACAGACTTATAGAGGACATTTTATTACGGCGACAGGCATTTACAGTTTTAATGTCTGATAATTTGGCTTTGAATAACGACAAGCGCAGCGTTCGGATATTTTTTTGATGGACTGCATTACAAACACATCTCACACATTATTAATTACTCATCTGTAGGGATGACGAATATTTGATGAACTGTTATTTTCAAAGCAATATAAAAAATCTCAAATACCAGTGATGAATACTACTGTCAAAAAGGTGTGATTCAGTCATTGATAAATAAATGTGCAGTGTTTCAAAATTTAAAAAAAAATCATTCCTTTTTAATATACTTAGCCTAAGTTTTAGTTTTTAGTTCTATCTTCTGTCAACAGATGGCACCATGTAAGCCCATTTTTTTGCTTAGAAAGAAGTTCATTCTTTTTGCGGTCGCGGTCGATGGCCATTTCACGGCCCCCCCCCCCGGCGCAGGTTCATTGGTACAGTGAAACCTCTCTGAGCGGCCACCTCTCCGTTCCGAGAAAAATTGGCCGTTCAGAGGGGGTGGCCGCTCTAAAGGGTTTTCGTTACAATTACAAGATAATTGCTATAATACATAATAAAAAAAGTCTGACACATATTTCTTATTTAAAATGAAGTTTGAGACTTATCTAAAGAGAAAATAGTACTTTATTTAATAATTTTTTACATTTTTTGAAAAACGGATACAATTTATGACAGTTTTAAGTTTTTACCCTTCTCGGAAAAAAAAACTTTTTCAGTTCGTTTTTCAGTTTAAAAAGTAAATATCTAACCGATGCGTTTGTTAAATGGGATGGGCGAACCCACCCGGCGGCCGTTCAGAGGGGTTGGGTGGCCGTTGCTAGGGGTTATTTTAACATTAGGTCTATGGGCCGAAAAATCCGTGGCACGAAAAATTGGCCGTTAAGAGGGGTGGCCGTTCGAAGAGGTTTCACTGTATTTCCTGTGACGCTATGAGTCGCCATTCTTGTTATGATATGCGTTTTCGAATGATTACAGCTCTTGTATAACGATAGGAAACGTTACCTCCGATAGATAAGGGTAAGGGTTCTATCGGAGGTGACGTAGAAAGTTGCAATAATTGTTCGAAACAAATATTCACAGGGAAGCTGAGTTAACTGCGATCGGAACGGAAAATGATCGTACTTGTGAAAACCTCAGAGGAAAGATAACTAGAGAAATCAGCCGAACTAGTTTTGGGGGACAAGATAAAGTCACGTGACGCTTGGCAGAAACCTCCCGTTTCCGTTTTACAGTTGCATTGATTTGTATAGCCGACATTTAAATCCAATGAAGTTCTGATTGTTTAACTACAGAAATGTAATGGTTGTGAGTTGCTGTGCCTTTGGGTGCACTGAGAGAGCAGTCAAAGGAGGTCCTGTTACCTTTCACTGGTATGTATAAACTTTTTGTTGCGTTTTTTTTCAATATAAAAGAGGTTTATTAAGATGTCATCATATGTATGATACAGTTTATTCATAAAACTAGAAACATTCACTTCTAAACAGCCCAAATATATGCAATAATAAATCTCAGTATCATTGTATATTAAAAATTCAAACATTTATTGAATAATTATTTCTCTGAGTTTGATTAATTTGCATTTTTACGAAACCTATAACATTTCTCTATTTGGCGATGTAGATTGTCGCCAAATGAATGTTTGTTTTGGTTTCATTAAACAATAACTGTTAATGTAGTTTAATTTATTTTAGATTTTAATTGCATTAGGCGAGATTTTAATTGCATTAGGCATTTTTTTTTTGTAAATAGTTGCTTGAACTAAAATTAAATGCAATGTTTTAGCTAATTAAAAAAAAATATGTAATATTGAAATTTTATTTTTAATTTTAAGTTTCAACAGTTTTAGAATAGAAAATTTAATGGCTTTTGTTTTTTTCCCTGTTACCCATATATATTTAGAAACAAAGTTAATAATGACATACTCTGCTGTTAAGTATAAAACTTATTAAAATCATAAATTTATGTTTAAGAAATAATGATAAATAAAAAAATAAAATTGTTGGAATAAATATAATATTTTTTTTGACATTCTACAATTTAAAAAATATATGTGTCTGTATCATTTACTTATTTATTTACTAAGCTTTTAATTTTTTCATGTTTCAGGTGGTTATGTATATTTTTACTTGAAGTGTTTCTCTGTTATTAAAATAAAAATAGAATATATACAGTATTTTACTAAATTTATTCTATTTCGTTTTTTCTTTCTTCCTTTCTTTACGCATGCCTGTAACTTATGGGTCATTTTTGAAAGTTTTTACCATTACAATAAAGCATTAATTTACTCTCTATCATTGCTTATTTTATTCAATTTTGTTGTAGTTTTCCAAAGGATGTAGAAAGAAGAAAAATTTGGGGGATAAAAATACGCAGAGAAAACTTTAAAGCCACTAAATCGTCCAGATTGTGTTCTAAACATTTTTCTCCAGATAGTTTTGACAGAGAGAAATTTGGTGGAACATGGTTGAAAAAAACTGCTGTGACAACTGTTTTTAATTTTCCCAAACATGTAATTGAAAGGAAAATTACACGCAAACCATTAGTCAGGAAAACACCTGAACCTGAGCCTGTTATTGAACAAGGTAAATCCAAAAATTATAATTTGATATAGATTGTAGTTTTGTTGTGGATATGTCGCAAAAATGTGTTTTTGTTGGAAATCTTATCAAAATGTTCTTAATCAGCTGTCATTAGATAAGCATTTTGTCATAATCTTCTGAATTTTAATATTAATAAATTATAACCAGAGAAAGCTTACAAAGTTTCTCGTACAAAAATATGATACATGGTATTTTAATATTATTCAGATTTTAAAATATTTCTTGTATAATGTGCATTTTCTAAAAATTCCAATTAAAATTTCATCCTGTATATACAAAAAAAATGTCATATATTGTCTCAGGTTTGAACATTATTTACCACAAAATGATTTTTACTGTCTTAGAGGGAAAAGCATGTTTTCTCATACTTAAAAGAAAATATTTAATATTCATTTGTATTAAGGTATCCGCTACTTCGCTAAAGCATAGTGAAACTATTTTGCAATATAATCATAAATTATTTATAAGCATGTGCTTTAAAGTTATGTATGCTCATTTATACTAATATTTTGAAAACTCTTTGCCACATCTTCTCTCATTGTCCTCATTCTTTTATAAAGTATAAGTGGGAGTTATTACATAATATTATGTCAAAATACTTATATTGTTATCATTTGAAAAGTGATCTAGTGATTTAATAGTAGTAATAACAAATAATATATTGATAAGTAAGCAAATAAATTCAAATACAGTAAATTTTCATTTATATTACTCTCTTGTGCAGTTTTACATCAAAATTAAGTTTCCTCTAATAAGTATTTATTGCATGTTATTCACTTTACCCTTCACATAACTCTTCCACTTCAGGAATGTACGTTTTTGTGTTTGTGAACATTAATACTATGAGCGTACATCTATGTCTACAGGTATATATATTCATCTAGCTAATCTGGTATTCATCTAGCAATATTAGTTGCTGGTAATTACTAAACACATTATAGTATTTATCAGACCTTTACTGTGGTTTTTACCATGTTTTGGTAGAAAGCATTTTTTTCTAACAAAAGACCAATCCTGGATTCCCTCTAAGGGGAAATCTCAACTTTTAATGACCTATCCTTTATTTGTTAATCTAATAAAATCTTTCTCTATCTAAATATGAATATGTGTGTATGGTTTTATTTGTGTGGACATTTTCTTCATCTCTGAAGATATGTCTCTCATGAGGCTTTTCATGTATCCACCCTTAATTAAATGGATTATTAACTCGTTTTTTTTCAGCTACTAGAAAACGGAAGCATTACCTTGGTTATTTTGATGATGATGATATGAATTCACCAACAAAGGCAGGTAAATTACTATCTATTGCTCAGAGTCAACAGAAAAAAATGAAAATAAAAAATGCTGAGAGAAAAACCAAGAGGTTGGAAAAGAAACTCTTTACATTGAAAGAAATGCTATCAGATCTTAAGAAAAAACGTCTAACGACAGAACCAGCAAGCAGTTCACCTGCAACTTTTATCTTTGTACATGTTTATCTATTTTATATGTAAATATATATATTAACTGTAACTACATCCATGTTTATTTTTGTATATAATAGTAAACGCATTTATTGATATTCAGCATCGTTAAACCAACCAGTTCCCCTAATTAAATACACAAAAAAATGTAAAATTTGCTATTATGCTTAATATGTGAATATAATTTAATGGCATTATTTTTCTTAAAATTTATTTTTAATAAGGAATTGTAGTTTTAAAAGTTTAATTGCATTGTTATTTTTTAAAAGTCTTTTGAAATAACTAAATCTTGGTTTTCAACATTTAAATCTTTTTTTCCAGACAATGTTTGATGGACCAGCTTTAGAGATGTTACTTAGAGCATCTGGTCTTAAAAGGGAAAGTATGCTCCAGAATTGAGAAGTTTTGCATTGACACTACACTTTTATTCTAAGAAAGCCTATTTATATGTGAGGAAAGTTTACAAAACTTGTTTGCCCCATACATCAACCGTAAAAAAATGGTATCAAGTAGTTGACGGATCACCTGGATTTACCAAGGAAGCTCTTGAAATGTTAAAATGCAAAGCTGTGGAAGCTTCTCAACGAAACAGACAAATTGTGTGTTGTCCTATTATAGATGAAATGTCAATTCGAAGACAAACCGAATTAGATAATGGCAAATTATGTGGATACATCGACTATGGAACTGACTTGGAAAGTCCTGAACTACCAATTGCTAACAATGCATTAACATTTATGGTTAATGCAGTGAATGGAAATTGGAAAATTCCAATTGCATATTTTCTAATTGACGGATTGAATGCTATCAAGCGAACAAATTTAATTAAGATAGCTTTACAATATTTGCATGAAACCGAAATCAAAGTGGTTGCATTAACCTTTGATGGCTTACTTTGCAACTTTAAAGTTGGTAATGAATTGGGAGCAAGAATAGAGGCAAAGTCAATTTTTAAAATCAACTTTTCCGCATCCAATAACTGGTGAAGATGTATGCATTTTTCTTGATCCCTGCCACTGTTTAAAGTGCGCGACACCTTGGGATCTAAAGATTCAATGTTCGATGCTAATAACCAAATTATAGATTGGAGTTATGTGGTAAAATTAGAAAAAATTCAGCAAGATGAAGGACTCTTGGCAGCTACAAAAATTCAAAATCGCCATATTCTGTGGTACGACGAAAAAATGAAAGTTAAATTAGCAGCACACAGACATTAAGTGAAAGTGTTGCAAATGCTTTGGACTGGCTAGCAAATGATTTTTTTAAAAAAAAACAGAATTTAAAGGTTGTGATGCAACAGTTCGATTTATTCGTCTATTTGATAAGCTATTTGACAGTTTGAATAGCAGAAATTTACTTAGTAAAGGCTTTAAATCGCCAATTAAAATGGATAATGCAAAAACTTTTTTTTTTATTTTTACAATGAATGTTATTTATACTTACGAAACCTAACAATATCAAAAGATGGAATCAATGTTGTTTCAAGCAAATGGGGGACAGGGTTTTTAAGGTTTTTAATATGCATAGAAAGTGTGAAAGGCTTATATAAATCATTGATTGAGCCAGATGAATCTGCGCTGTCATTTTTAATGACATATAAATTCAGCCAAGATCACTTGGAAACTTTTTTAGCATGATTAGAAGTCGTGGGGGATATAACAATAATCCTTCCGCAAAGCAATTCAAAGCAGCATACAAGCAGTTGCTTGTGAGGCACGAAATAGCCTCTTCAGAAAATGCTAATTGCATTTCTCTTTCAAAAATAAATATTCTAAGTGTAGGAAGTCAGGGTAAAAGTAAAAATAATTTTGTACAAAATATTAATCATGACGATGATCGTCGTTTAAGTGACGATTTGCAAATAATCGATAACTCTGAGGCAGTAACATCTGATCATGCTTACTCTAAAGTACCTTCCTCTAAAATATTAAGTGAGTATGTTGAAGATGTTGTTGCTTATATTTCAGGATTTGTGCAGCGTAAATTAATTTCTGCAGTTAAATGTGAGGAATGCTGTGATGCATTAATATATGATGAGAATTCTGCAGAAAATTCATATCATTTAATAAATCGTAAAAATAAAGATGGTCTTATTAAGCCAAGTAAAGATGTTTATCAACTCTGTAAAATCTTAGAAAAAAGTTTTTGCATAATTCAAGCTGCTGGAAAAATTACCTCAAAAAATGTTTTGGAATTGTTGATTGCGGATTCAATGAGAAAAATAAATGCAAATAATGTATTTTCTGTTTTAAATAATCATATATTAAATCAAACTACTTTCGATAATCATATTTTTTTAATCAAAAGTGTGTTATTTGAATATTTTAAAATTAGACTTTGTCATGTTGCAAAATCAATTACTGCTTCTTTGCAAATCAACAGAGTTAGAAGCAAAAATACTAAATTAACAATATTTAACCCTCTGAGCGCCCAATTATTTAAACTTTTATCTGTATGGTTAGAAAACTTAGCTTTTAAAGTAAATGAGTCAATCTTTTTTATTTTTAATTATATCTCTGAAATCTTAAGAATACTTTATCCATGATTGTGTAAGAAAATATACATATATATAAGAGCTATCCGCTTTTGAACTTAACATGGAAAACAGAAAAAGACGTTTGCGCCGCTCGGAGAGTTAAAGGACATTAAATGTAAATTCTAAATCATCCATAAAAATCTAAAATTTGTAATGTTAAGAAATAAATTTCATTAGTAACCACTCTTTTTAAATTAAAGCTAACCTTTATCTTTCTTTTTTAGCTCTATGTTCCAAGTGCTATTTTTGTAAAAATACTGTTTATGTAGTTTACTAGCTTGAATAAATATGCTTATGACAAGAATTGGGGTAAATTAAATTAAATATGAAAACATGATGCAACTAGAAGAGCCAGAAATCTGCTTTTTGAATTACGAGTACTGAACACTTTGCAAATAAATACCATCAGATGCAAGAAACTCGCAACAGTTGTTACGGGTTGAATCAACATAACATGACCTGTCGTCAGGCAAAAATTGGTAAGCACGAATGCAGCAGGCGTTATCGTGTGTAGCATCGTTATAGCTAGCTATTTTCAAGGTGTATGAGATCTTATCCCTACCCAAAGAAAACAATTTAAGAATATTTTGTTGTGATAAGAGCATCATTGCAATTATAAGTAAAACACTTTTACTGAAACTAAATAGAAAAATGAAGGAAAGAGAAACTGATCCTAAAAAAAAATCAGTAAAAGAAATGAATATGCAAAGTCAAAACAGTTACATTACCACTTAAACGAAACAATAAGAATAGAAAATGGGACAATATTTAATTAAAAAATAAATAAAATCTCATAGAAAATATAATTTTAGTATGCTTCCTTTGAAGTTAAAAATTTTACTACAAGGCTAACAAGAAAAGAAAAAAAAAAGGACAAAAAATGGAAAATTTACGATAAGATTAAGTAAATAAAATAATTTGGGAACTAGATTATGAGTAAGATTGTATAGAAATATTTTTTTCACAAACGTACATATCAAAATGAGTTAAAATATTAAAGGAATCTTGGATTTTTAGTACACATATAAATCAAAATGAGTTTGGCTGAATTCTTGATTTAGTTAGATAATGAAAAGGTGTGGAGGAGCAGGAAGGATGATTTAGCTATTAATCATACCTTCATTATAAAAATTAAAAATAATGTTACTTTCGAACTGCAGTTTCTTTCCCTCTTAATGTTTAACTATTTTAAATTCTTTTAAAAAATGACAAATTTTATACTAAAGTAAGAGATCATGCCAGTCTCCCAAATAATGCTTGTTTTATGAAAATTTTAGACATGAAATTCCTTTTACTTTTTGGCATAAAATTTCTCTTTGGCATGTGTTCAATTTTATTTTGAAATTCCCAGGGGAGGGGGAAAACATAAAAATATTGCATTGTCATCGAAATTATGTATAAATAATTTTTTGTCCATACAAAACGTAGAAATGCTTGTAAGATTAATATAATCAAGTACAAGCTAAACTAGATTAAAAACTTATCAAATTAAGTGGACCTTGAAGTCAAGCAAAGAAGTCTGATTTTATGTAAAATAAATGAACATTAAATACTACCTTCTGGAAATAAAAATGAAACTGTGTAGAATAATGGAAAGAAATTAGATCGAAATTGTAACAAAAAAAACTTATTGCTTTAAAAATCTACAGTATCTAAACTAAAAAATATTAAATAATTATTTAATTTATGATTGATGGATTTCATTATTTTATTTATTTGTGGGGAAAAGAATAACGAAATTCTCGGTAAAAATCCAATGAATCCATCCGTCCCATTTCGAAACTGCCTGGAATATTTGTATAATGCTCACGACTTGCTTAATCGTATAAAACTACCAAATTTTCTGCCAAAAACGGCGATATAGTCATAGGTATAGCACTCAGTTGGCAACCTTTTATCGCCAAATTCCAAGTGTCACATGACTTATCTTGGTGCTACTTTATTCAAGCCATTTCAATAGGAATGC
>BGPR01007172.1:38614-73430 GCA_013235015.1 Araneus ventricosus | reverse complement strand
AATTATATATATATAATTTAATATTTTTAATAATTTATATAATTAATGTTTAATAATTTATATATAATATTTTTTTCTTCTTATATATATATATATGATTTTAAATAGATAAAGAAATCTTTTTTATTCAAAACCGAGATTTTTTGGTTTGAAATTTAAAATAATTAAGTGACAGTGATATCTTTCGGTCTTTGATTCTATCTAGTGGGTAGGACATCACAGTATCCAAGTACCCAAATTTTATATTTAACAGGAACCAAGTTTCAAAATTGTTTTTTAATAGATATAGTTTTTGTTTTTCTTCACTTAAATTTCATAAAGGTAACTTATTCATTTACAAAATGGTAAATGAGCTCATAAATCATCAATTGATCTTTATGAATTATAATGAATTTTACCAAAACTGACAACCATTTTATAGCCATTTAAGTTTGGAGCTGGAATAAGCAGTGTCTATTCTTTTGTCCCAAAGTATAGAATGGTATATTCTAATAACAATACAGGCAAAAAAGAAAGAAACTATAGAATTACTCTCCCGAAAAATTTTAAAAACAGTATTTTAAGGCAAATTAAGATAATTATTCAAAAAAAATATTATATAGTTTTTCAAGCTCTACAAAGTAAATCTTTTTTTTTTTTTTACTGTTCCTTTCTTTTAAACTGTTATGTTCTTTAAAAAAATGAGAATGGGAATTCTAAAGCAAAGCAATATGTTTTATATATAATATGACTAATGAAAAGTGTACCATAAAAAATTTGTTTACTAATTTAGTTTATTCACACGTTTTCTGATATAAAAAATATAATTAAATAAACATTCTTGAATTGTAATAAAACAAATTACAGTGCTAAAGGGTAACAAAAAATGAAATTAAACTTTAGAAGAAGATACAAAAATAAATATTATATCAGATATATTAGTAGCAGCAATGAAATGCTACTTTTGAAATTAGGAGTAAAATTTTATTAACACAGAAACAGGTATGGAAAGACATCAAATTACTAAAAAGTAACTTTTATTGCTTTTAATTTTAAAAATTTGTCTGTAACTTTTTCATAATCGAATTCCTGTACTACATCATTTTCAATAAATAAAAGCGACAGTTCATTTAAATGCGGTTGGCTCATACTATTCCGCAAATAGTTCTTGACGCGTTTCAGAACTGAAAACAATCTCTCTCCGCTTGCATCACAAATTGGTAGAGTGAGAAAAAAATTTTAAAATTGTTTCCACATTGGGAAATGTTGATTGTAGATCATCTTTAATCAATTTGTACATATCTATTGGATTTGTTACTTTTTAATTTTTTGTGTATTTAATAATATGTTTCACTTCGTCCTTGAAATAATATGCTTCGATATCATCAGTATATTTTGTGGTTAAGTTTGTTACGCAAGTTTCAAAACCATTTTCTTCTAATTTACTGTCAAAAGAAAATTTAAAGTCATTTAGAATATTGTTATAGGTAGTACTTCTGTGCGTAAAACAGAAAAGCATTCCTGTTGTCTTTTATTTTGAATCCACTCAGATTGAATGACGCCTTGAGAAAGTTCATCTGGTGGATTCTTTCATCCGTTACTTTGTTCAATCTTTATTTCTTAATAATTTTTTATTTTGTTTCTTGATGATTTATTACGTTTATAATAAAAATTAATGTAATATAAATTAATGTATTAATTATAATAATGAATCATAAAATACCGGTTATAATAGCGAGCAAACATAACTTAGCTTAAGACAAATTTTATAAATGTGTAAACAAGTGCTTTAACTTTTTTATAATTTAAAAATCAACTTTATTTAAAAACATAATTTACGAAATCATTTACTTCCTCAAGATTTAAATGCATTTAGAAATAAAACTATGCATGAAATGATTTGAAATAAATTAAAGAGATACCCAATGAAATGCAGTAAAACATATTCTGAATCAATAGCTATAGCACTCAACGCAGGCATACAAATCTTTTTAGAAGTTCGGTAATTAAATCAATTTCAATAATTTTATGTTAAAGAGATTCGAATTGATATAAGCAGTATAGAAGATTCGAGATGCAATGGAATATAAAATATTTAATTTCTTAAAGTTTCTTTCTTACTGAAAAAAATATGAAAATTCTTACTTTTCTCTTCAAAAATCTTTTATCTTTAAAAATATATATATATAATCAATCTTTTGACTTGAACGTCCGAATTAAAATTTCTTAGCGCATTGCGAAATGCGCTAAAAAAGGATTTTAGGTTACAGTATTCATTTTTACTTTTGGTAAGAAAAAGAATTAAGAAGAACTGAAAAAAAGGCTATTTTCCCTAATTATGAATTAAAATCATCACTTTATAACTGCAACGTCGTGTAATGCTGATGACATATCGTGGCAATCCCGAAACGAGTTTTAGTGATAATAAACATACACTGAATAAAAATTATTTAGTGTTTAAATAAATGGCAGCATTCGCATTGAAATTTAATACATTTTTACATTTTGATCGCTGCGAATCAGATAAATCTTTTAATGTTTTATGACAGAATTATTTTATACTATTTTCATTATTGTAGTTACTTTTCAACCAACATGTCATACGAGTGCATCTACAAAAGTATCTGGAATTACATACAAATTATATTTTTATTCTTTCAATTTTTAAGTTATAAATAGAAATGTAGGTACTCGCCTGCTTTTGTGTTGATATTGATTTCATATTTGGTAGTCGAACATAGATCTTTTGACCACCCACTTCCATCTCAAGACACTATAAGGTCTCTCTGAGAAAGAAAGAAGAATTTTTCATTTCTTTTTACAAGATGCGTTACGCACGTCCTCCTTTCTTCTAACTAAAACAGAGAAGCACAACTTTTCTCTCCAATTATTTTCCTCGAAAGAAAGACCAATAAGACTGAGGCACCTCAACTAAAACGTTGTAAGCATGACTATATAAACGCCCCCCCAAGTATCGCCTTTTCAATGATGCCAATTGATTTTTTCAAGGTGCAAAATTTCTATCCCCCTTCTTCTCTAGTAACAGTTCCAGACAAGAAAACCGTTTCTTTTAAAGATAGGCGAATTCCCTTGTTTTTCAGATTTATGGACAGTAAAATGAAACTACAAAAAACATGTCTTTTAGCCATCTCTCAAAAGAACTGCACTCTTTCACACAAAGGGATGCAATCCCTTCAGTCTTTCCGGTCGCTTCCGATACCAATAAAAAAATCTAAACGAGTCCTTGCGGCTGGACTTTGCACAGAAGAGGTGTCCTATTCCAATAGTCAGAGGGTTGCTTGAGGGTTTCTAGATCGGTTTCAACGTTTTGGAGAAACATCGGTGAATGCGGGTGGTCGAATTTCGACGGCAATAAATTCCCAAGGCTTATTTCCTCTCAATGCTTCGTTTTCTGGCCGTGGCTTCGTTTCACTCCTTTATATTTTTAAAGAGAAGAGGAAGAATCTTTTCTGTGAATTGAATTAAGGCTGCAATATCGTAAATTCGACGCAGGCTTAGCACTGCGATGAATGTTGCATAGATTTTGAGGCCCCCCTAGATTCTGGAAGCACGAGGCGGGCGCCTCTAACGCCTGTGCGGAAAACCGCCACTGGTCCGGTTTGTGGAGATGCAGGTGGACTTTATTGAGTTGCAAAAAAATATATATCATACAGAAGAATGGCAAATGAAGAAATCACAAAGCTGGTGTTTACACATAGAATTGACCTCAAAATAAAAGAATATAAAAATATTACTTTTGTATTTAAAACACTATTGGCTAAATCCAGACTTCATCTCGCTGCTCATTTTTATAAGTAGAACAAAACCCTGAGAAGCTTGTATTTGCAGAAAGCTATTTTGTACATATACTGGTTATCTTAACTGTTTCCATATAATTTGTGCAGCGCTAGATATACTCGGTACGCTGCAGAATATCGGAAGTGAAGCCAAAGAAATTTAAGAAATTGCAAAAGTAATTGGTGGTGAAAGAGTTTCATTCAAGAAGGAAAGTCAAGGAATTAACCCAGAACGAAGATCGGGAGTTGACGAAGGAAAGACTGGGTAATCTATTAACACTAGTCGACAATGAAAGCAATGATAATCAAGAAGCAGATAAACACCTTTAAATTCGTAAAAGTTAGACGAAATTTTTTAAGAAATTCACAGGATCTTCCTGATTTTGCAGTACAAATTGAAACAAGAAACGAAAGAAGAGGATACTTTATGAGAGGCAAAATATATCTTCAGCGCAAAACTTTTAAAGAGTCGTGTCCGTTATTGTTCCACCAAAACCGACTGCATTTTAACAAAATAAATTTATCAGGTACCTACTTATTAAGCAATAAAAAAAGTGTTTCATTTTTACCTTTTACTTATATAATTTTGTAGGTTTGTTTAAACTATACAAAATTTCTTAATTTGAATTATACCTTAATCTTTTTTCCCATACAGTGTTAAAATTGTGCAACGCGAAATTATTCGACCAGGAATGTATTAATTTTGTAATCCCTGCTTTCAGCTAAATTTTAATGTAATGATCAACAGAATTCAACAATAAACATTATATTCCTCATTACTATCCTCATTTTAAAATTAGACACAACCCACCACAATGTCTCTTCCACACCACAACCGCATAAATTCCATCTCTCTTGCATGATTTCTATAGTAATATCATTTATGATAGATAAAATAATACACCATACATACCCACAATTTCACCCAAATAATCACGCATATTATTAATGAAAAACAAAGATGAGTTGATTACACAACTATTCCCTTAATTACGCTGATCATTTCATTCTTTATTAACTATGTTTCTTTCTACCTACACTGGAAGTGACTTCACGAATCAATCAAAATGACCGGCAAAGCTCCATCGGTGAACCTACAACTCCATATTTAAGCCCAGCTGGAATCTAATCAATGTAACGTTTACTTTATCGACGACTAATGCAACTTGGAAAAACGATGTGAACTTTCCGATAATGTCTCAACGAACTCGTAATTTTCTAGCTACCACTTCATATCATTTTCCGCTTATTTCAGTGATAAATGCGTGCTTCGGAGGGGAATTGAATTCTATCAATATCAGATTGAATATTCAAAAGATGACGCCTTAGATGAAGATTAATCAACTGGTGGAACCCTGAACTTATTTGATTAGCCTTGCAATTCGATGAATAACTTGATTTCGGGAATTGCATAGGTTTCTCTGCTTTCGGACTGAAATTGAAGGAGATTCGGGACATTATAGAGGATAATTCTAGCAATTTCGTTGCAATTCAAAGCAATTGATCCTTTTAAATATTTGTTAATAAAATTTTACAATTTAAAGCTCTGTTTAATAATTTGTGTAGGGATTTTTAACGACATTTGATTTTCATTTTGGTAATCGATTTGAGAAGAATCATTATCAAAGCATGAAGGTACAGTGGGATTCAAACACGTAGAAATAGGACGTAGAAACCTTTTGTGACAAAATAATATTACATGGTTAGCACATAATTCTAACATTTCTTTTAGGAAAGCATTCTTTGGACAATTCCATTTTAAATTATTAAATTTCGATTCAAGAGCTGGCTATTAAAGGATAATATAACGATATTTTTCAAAAAAAATCCCCTGATATATCTGTGTTTTTAAAACCTGACGTTTCTTTACATCTCAGCTCAGGAGAATAAAAAATAGACAATTTATTTTAGGACTTTTATAAGTTCATCGTAGAAAAAAATAAATTTAAGAAACTTTAAATCTTTTATTTGCTCTTTGCGTTAGCGCCAGATTACCTTTCAAACTGCTTAATTAGTAGTTCCATGAACAATTGACCTCGCATCCAAACAAACAATAACAAAAAATAACTATGAATTACCCTTCATCGTAATATACTAGCTTAGCCATTTTTTTAATGAGAATTATATATACAAGTCTATGCTTTTTCTGTCATTACAAATCTGCAATTAAAAGTCTACTTTTATGTGTATTCACAAAATTGCAATTGTCTTCTTCTATCAGTATACGAAATTAGGATTAAAGTTTTGGCCATAAAACGCTAATTGAATGTTCGCTAAAAATACACAAATGCTTTAATGGTGCCACACTCTTCAGTGAATCGTTAAACATTGAAACCTTTAAAACGGAATACAAAAATGAAAGCACTTACTCATAAATCGTTTTTAATGTTTCAAGAAGCATTCATGCCAAATTCGAAGAAAATCGAACATCGCTTTTCTTCGTAACTGCGTAACAAACAAATTTACAGGCAGACAGACGAGCCGCTGAACGGTCGAGTTAAAACGGGACTCCGCTTCACACGGTCAAAAAATATGATCCGATTTTAATATAGTGTCTCTATTTTCCGTTTCACAATCTGCATTTCAATTTATTCACAAGAGAAAAAATACGTTTTTCTTTCATTAATTTTATTTCGTCAGTTTTAATACAATATTAAATAAAGAACTCTAAACTGAAGTGTTAATTTTTAAAAGTTTTGACTATTAATAAGACGCAGATTCAATGGATGAAGTGAATGGGAATACGCTTATGAATTTATCTATACGTTAGTATAAAGATTTCAAAATGCATGTCTTAATATAAACACTTAACTTTGTTTGGCAAATTAGATATATTTCTTCCGTGTTCTAGCTTATCTTAGAAATGAATTTTATTTCCAGCACAATAAACATTTCTATTAATCACCTATTTATGTAAATATCATTCCAGCATTACGTCTTCAGACTTTAAAGGAGTGTTACAATTTTTGATAAATAATTTTAGAATTTGGAAAAAATGAAACAATATTTTTTTCAGTTTAGACGTTTGCTCAAAATGGATTATAATTGATGTGTTAAAATTTGCCGAAATTTTAGACCGTGTTCTATGTAGGAAATGACTGAGAAAATGTCTAGTGGTTTCTAAAAATTCTTCGAAATATTATAACCCTTCATTCAGAGAAAATCGGCTGAATATCATTGCCATTAAATTAAGACTAAAGGTTGTAAACGGTGCAAATGTCGAAAAAAATAATCAAAGAGAGTTTTTCACGTTAACGTGTCAAATGAGCAATGTTTTATAATGTGGTAAATGTGAATAGTACCTGATAGTCCTCTAAGTAGTACAAAAGAGCGTGTAAATAGATCGCCAGTATGAGCAGTTTAATGAAGTTTAACAGCATTTTCTGTGTCGGCACATAGAACGTTTACTACTCTTAGTCCTCAAATATTACTGTGTTTATATGTTAGATTGTCAATGCAATCGAAATAGAATACTGAATACAAAATTTGTATAGGTATTTAAGTACATAATTATAGTAGTCATAAAAAGTACGTCCTCTCTTCTAGTTGTCTATCATTTAGTTCCGAGAAAAGTACTGATTAAATTTATAAAATAATTCTACATCCTTAATACATCCGTGAAAACAAGGTAAGGAAGCAATAAAAAGAAAACGTTAATCAGGATTTCTAGAGAAAAATTAGCGACTTGTTTTTCTTTGTTATAATTGAATAGAATACCTTTACTTAGAATCAGTTGGCAATATAAACTTGTCCCAGTATTACTTCAACTGTTTGACGGAACGAAAGACAATTATCCTGTCTAAGTAGAAGGACACTTAGGAGCATCTTTTGTTCAAAAGATGTACCGCTTTTCTCAGAAAAACTTCTTTGGAACTGATTATTTTAGCTTTAGAAAAACGCAGCTGTAGTTACAGTCTTTACTTGCACAAAATCAGCAGCTGGAACCATGAAAAGCAAGTATTGATTGGAAGCCCGAGAAACATTCTTTATCAACTCTGCTTTTTCATTTTTCGCTTCTTCATTTGTCTTTGTCCTATTTTCTTTGTTTATGTATAGATTCGGAAGTTTCGTTTCATATTGTGCCGCAAAATGTTACACGAAAACAGAGATTTCAAAGAAAACTGACCCAAACAAAGCAAGCATTTGCAATAAAATATTAGGTAGATTTAAATGTGAGAAGTTATATACAAATTAAAATATATCTGTCATATTTGAATAAATTCTCCAAAACATTAATGAATTATTGCTGTTAATAAGTTAAGCTATCCATAAGGTGAAAATATTACAAGGTAAGTATATTTAATAAGTTGAATAAAAAAAGTTTAAAAAGTTTTGTAACTAATAAACGTAAAAATTTGTAGTTTAGTATAAGAAAAGGTAGTAGAATATAATAAATATGGATTTCCCAAGCATGCGTCATTACCAAGCTTATTTCATAAAATGTAAATGACAACAATGATAATGAAACGAATTAGTGAAAGAAATGCAGATTTTTCATCTTATAATTACTGGATTAAAACATGGATTTCTGGAAAATCCGAATTCAATAATAGTAAATTTAATAAATAAATCCTAGTAGGAAATTTAATAAGTAAATCTAATAAATCCTAGATAACTAAATTCAAGAATAATTCAACTTATTTGAAGCACATTTTAATGTTGAATTCAGTTATACTTATATATTGAAATAAATCGAAACTTATGTAAGAATAACTAGTTAAAATCAACTAAACTAAAAGAATAATTTGAATATTTGTGAATGAATTGTCATTATACACTTCCGCTAAACTTAAGAATAATGTTAGCGTTTGTGATAAGATGTTGTTTTATTGATAAGTTTGACGATAAATGCATATGCAAGAAATAATTAATGTTGCCTTCAGCAATATAAATAAAAGTACATGGGTTTAAAAAATATTTTTGGAGATGCCTTTCACACGTAATAACCGATTTTGTTTACTCAAGACACGGGGAATACATATATGATTTTTCTCTTTCTGCTTCATTACAAATTTCTTAAAAATTACCAATTGTATTGAAAATAATTGAACATGATTCAACTTAAAACACTATACACGATTAATGTATCCAATATTTAAAAATTTAACTATTTTTTATAAAATAATGTCTGCAGCGTAAAAATAGAAAATATAGCAAACTTCACACCAGTTTAGTTTGTACATTTATATCAAACATTCATGTAATAAACAGCTATTCTACCATTTGTAGTCTATCAGTTTAACCTTCGTCATTTTATAAGAAGATATAATGCTGTTCTCTAACATTTTATATGTGGAACGGTATGAATGGTACAATGATTCTTTCTATTTTCTGTCTGTAACAAATTTGTTAAAGTTCTACTTTGTGTAACTTCCTTGTTGACCTTACAAGATACACGAAGTTTAAAATCATTTCAAATCATCCACCGATGGTCAATTTAAATTGGATTGTCGAATACAATTAAATGGCAGAATAATTGCACATTTTTCTTTAAAAGGAAAGGTACTGATGTTTGATACTTCCGTTATGTAGCAAAACAGCTTTGAATCTTTTCTTTCATGAATTTGAAAAGAATCTACATTCTTGTTTTTTAATCTGTTCTTTTACCATCCAATTGAATCCAATGAAATCAAACTGCATGTAATTTTAAATTCGCCATTTTCTAAAGAGCAGCACGAACAAAATGTAGGGAAAAATCGGGTGAGACGACGAAGCGTGTAAGCTGACGAATTGGATTTTTCTCGAAATTACCCTAGATGAATGCCCCGAATCTGCATCATCAGAGACTTAGCGACCATCTACCCGTGTCACACCAAAAGATTCTACCCCTATTATTAGTATAATTCAAAGTAAACGGTAATGTGTTTTTCAGTTGTCCTTACAGAATTTTTGGTTGCAGCTTGATAAGCGATAGCGTTCACGGAGTGAATATTTTTTATTTATATATGTGATATTCTTAAGGAGCTAATCAAAACGCGTTCAATGAGGTATTATTTGAATTTTTCTGCTGAGTTCATATTCTTCAATCTTTTTTTTTGAAATAAAAAGGTGAAGTTGGGTAAGACGACGAATTGGGTGGAGGTTAAGATGAAGAACCCATCCACGCTATTTCATGAGCTCGTAGGGCTATCTGACTGACACTTGCCCTTAATGCACCTCAGCGGAACTCCAGTGAAAAATAGACATCTCATGAAAAATAGGATATAGAGGAAAAATAGTATAAACGAAAACTTTGTTGAAGAAGGCTGAAGTTAATAAGACTAAACGCAACAAACTTGCTAAAAATTCTACAGAAAAGAAGAAAATATTAAGAGCCACCTTGACTTCTCATGTTTTGAATATGAAGACTCAACTCATTCATTTGAATTTCCTTAAGTTGACGCTGATGACAATCTGGACCCAGAGGACCCCGATAATGATGAATGCATCATTTGCAGTGAGCAAGAAAAACTGAATTGGAATTCCAATGTTTTATGTACAGGCTCTAATCCCATTGCACTTGTACTGGCTGGAACAAAATCCAAGTCCATTGCGATTCAATTTTTGTAATTGATTTCATTTATTAAGGTTGGAATCTAAAATTTCGATTGATAGTATTTCATTTGTTTTATGCTATAACTTTACTCGAATTATGTTTTTTTCTGTTATGCGTAATTTGTTATGATCAAGATGTGATTGTTACCTCAGTTCGTCATCCTACCCGACACCGGTCGCCATCCTACCAGACACCGTTCGTCATCTGACACCGTTACTCAGCACAGCCGGGTAAGATGACGAAAGGACTTTTTTTCTAAAATTAAATTTTGGTGTCCCAAATTTCAAAATAAAAAAGTGAAAAAATATCACTTTAAAGTAGAGTTGCAAGAAGATTTTGTCGAAACAATAATCCTTCTGCCACGAATATTGAGATGAGGAAAAATCCCCAAAGCTTAAGGTCGCCATCTTACCCGACTTTTCACTACTCTATAACAGACTCATGCTTTTCCCTTATCACCAAGTTAAAGTTCTACAGAAGCAAAATAATGTTTAATAAATAAAAATATATGTTTCATCTTTGATTTTATATCATGAAATGCTTATGAATAAAACAAAAGAAATTTGATCAGTCAAAATGTTATCCTTTGCATCGTTTGTTGTGTCGAATCTTTTTTTATAAATTTTGATTAAGAGCCGTTAGATATTTTCATGTACTAGCTTTTAAGTCCTTAAAATTTGCTTTTAAATTGAATAATTGTATCTTTATTGTGTTCAATCAAGTATCTGAAATATTAATTATTTCTATTTATGGTAGTTTAAGACATTACACTCATGAACATGAATTATCCGCTTCTGATCTCAATATGAGAATCGGAAAAATACGTGTGAAGCGCTTAGAGGGTAATTTATTCAGAATATAAAATAAAAGTTCTGTCATAGTTTTTTAATTGGTTTGTACTTTTTTCTGCCTTCGAATAAATCTCTGGGGCTGATTATCTCCACCAGTTCGATACACTCGAGAATATGACATCTTTTTTTTGCTATTCAACTTTTATCGTGTGTGTTTCTTCTTAAGATACACTTCTAAGAAAATAAACTTAACATCGATCTTAAAATGTGATGACATTAGGAGAAAAATGTAACGACAATTTCTGAAATTACATTTCGTATCAAAAAGTAAGTAAGTTTAAAAAGGACATTAGAGTTCCCTAGATAGTTTCACAGATAAACCATCTGAAGTTTAACTCAGTAACCGAAAATCATTTTATCTCTAATTAAACTAGTCTGTAATGGCTCATTTATTTCTTCAGATACACTTTTAAGGAAGAAAACGTAAAAATGATCTTAAAATGTCATGACATTAGGAGAAAAATGTAACGACAATTTCGAAAATTGCATTTCGTATCAAAAAGTAAGGAAGTTTGAAAATATCATTACAATTACCTAGATTTTTTCACAGAAAAAGCATCTGAAATGTAACTGAGTAACCGAAAATAATTTTATCTCTAAATAAAATCGTCTGAAATGACGCAATAATTTATCAAGAGGAGTCGATTCGAAAGGATTGATACATATCCATGAAATCTGTTTTAATTACTCAGTATCTCTATGAAGCTCTTAACCATACCTTTCGAGAAACCTAACAGATTTAATTACAGTAGAGTCCCGGTAATCTGACCTCTATGTTAACAGAGCCTTTCCAGATAACCGAAAGTCCGCATTAAACTGAATTTAACTTAAAATGCAAGTAATTCAAGTTTTAGATGGGCAAAATTATAAAAATGCATGATTTATTTCATTAATAAAAACAACTTTTCCTACAGTTTAATTAAAACAGCTTAGTAACAGGATGCACGCATTATAAAAAAGTATATACTAATTTTAGTTTAACGTCATCTCACAAAAATTAGCACATATCCTCCTTTATAAAAAACCTCAACCGGATTAACCGGATGTCCGGAAAGCGAGGTCTGAATTAGCCGGACTCTGCTGTACTAGAAATAAGGCATATTTGATTTCGAACTTACATTGTCTTTTGTTTTCCATCCAACTATTTTATTTTTATTTACTATCTTTAAGTTATACTACTATGCAATTTTTAATATATTATTTTTTGTTTAGTAGAAGCGATTCAAGCTATGATTAAAATAATTGAAGTAGATTACTTTATAAAGAACTTTTGATTAATTGAAGTTGCGTTATCATCGGAAGCCGTAACTTGGTAAAAGCATTGTATCTTTGGAATCAAAAATTTACCTACCTACAATAAGTCAGTCTTATTTTTGAAACTATAATCTCGTATATAGTTTTCTACGATTGAATTAATTTGCCTTTCAATTTCAATAAATGAATCAGAGAGAAAATATCGAATTCAGTGTTTTATGTGCAAGAAATCATAACAATTTTAATTGATAACTTTTTTCTGCAAGTAACTGACATTACTAATATGGAAATATACTGAATTTGATTACGTCTTCCTTTATGCTTTTGTTTAATATTTTTAAGAGGTAATACATATGCATATTATATTTTGCATTATAAGGTATTATTTCAAGAGAGATATTAGGAAAAAAACTAATTTTGTAAATTAAAACGAAAATTATTTTTACTTGTTACAGCAACAAAACGTTTAAAATAAATGATAAATGTATTTAGAAGGAAGATAATATTCTGCATTTTGAAAGTAAATTTAAGTCATTCAGCTGTTAAAAAAATTGACAGAAAAATCTATTTTCTTTTTTAAAATAAATTGATATAAACATTTTCTGCCTTTTCCTGTTACAAGGGAAAATGTATCATCTTATTTCTTCTCGCAGTACTGATTATGAGAGCGAAACCTCAATAATCGAATCGTCGTAAGAAATTCAAAACTAATAACATTTAATTTACATGCATTCCTTTGTTATTTTCGGAAATCTACTAAAATATGTCTTTATTTCCCTCCTTGTATTCAAATAAATATATAAAATATATAAATGAAACATTCCACATATCACCAAGTTATTGTGTGCTTCTTAAAATTTGGAATTTTCAAGATTTCTCCTGGGACTGGAAATTCTGTTTAATAATAATAATAATAAAAGTACATATCACTTTGAATATGAACTGTAAACTGCTTGGGAAATTGGTAGATTGATTTCAACTACTACCGTTATCATTTACAATGTTAAGTTTATATGACCGTTAATCATAGTTCCGCTATTTTGAACAAAGAACGGATCTTCTTTTTCTTTCAACAACATTTTCAAATGTTCTCTAGACTACTTCTTACTGAATATTTCGTGACAAACCTTCGGAATATTCAAGTATTCCTTCATGGCTCTCATTTGACGAAATATTAATGCTTCACAACAAGATACGTTCTGAAAGGAAGATCTTTCTCCATATATCTGTTGTCTATACATCATCTGTCGTAGTCGGTGACATATGTTGCGATACTTAAAAAGGGATACAATAACAAAGCGAGCTAGTTAAGAAAATCGATAAATGCATTCTGACCTCATCCCTTCAATCAACCAGCATATTGACAGCTTGATTTCAAAACAATTCGCGAATTAACGCCTCTTTAGGAAAACAGGAAGATTGACGACAACCCTAATTTGCTTCTTAAAGCCTGTGTAATCTAATTCTCATTTTGGAGTAAGTTTAAAATGATTATACCAAGGGATCATTATTTTGTCGTGTCACGGTAAAGTAAGGAAAGATGTAATGACTAAAATTAATTCCAAAACGCAGGACACGTTTCAAATTTATTCAACTTGTGGCATTGAGAATTCAAACCGTGAAAAAGGCCTACTTTTAATTTCCAGTAGCTGTGGTCATTTATTTAGTATGAAATATGAGTATCTTAAACGAAGTGAATGTCTAAAATTGCATTTATAATTGTATTCTAATTTAAAAATTTCAGAAAAGAACAATATATAATATCTGCAGTTACTTTCATTGCACCATATGATCAAAAGTAGCGGATACATTCGGATTTCACATTTTTTTAGAAGTTCTCCAGAAAGGGTAGACGAACTGCCCTTGAACTACGACTATGTAAAGAATTCACTCTAACTCACATTTTACAGTGACGATGCAGTCAGGAGGGCATTTAGGGGGCTTACCAGAAATTTATGAAGAACCATTCATAACTATGCCTGGATGTTAAGCATATTCAATCTTTATTAAATTCTATAAAATTATACGAAAATTCAAATTTAAAATATATCAATTTGTGGAAAAACTGTCATTATTTACCTTCTCTTAGAGTGCAACTAAAATTCAACTCGCTGCATTGCGTTTATCTTTCTAACTCGTAAGGATAATTAACAGAATTTTTTACTTAAGTTACTCTATGTATCTGGCTTTGAAGTTACGAAAAAAAATTCGCTACGTTTCGCACATGAGCAGTAAGAAATTTATTCCTACAAATACTCATCTTTTCTCTAACATTCAAAGTATTTACTTGAAATTTTGATACAATGTTTTCCTATTATATTGTGGAGTATTCTGTAAGTTTCGTATAATTTGGTTGAGAACTTCATTCAAAATGTTAGACATAAACATTTTTTAACCCGAGAAACGCCGGGCATAATAACTAGTAAATAAATAAAAGTCGAATTCTCCGACGGGACTGCAAGTTTTCTGGTAGTACAAGAAAATTGTTGTAGGTCAATTTGGCTTTAAGGAGATCAATTCCTTCTCTAATCTTTTCCTCTCAAAGAAAATTACACTAAAATAAATTCTTTTGAGTTCCAAGCAAGTTTACTGACTTACATTCATTGTTCCTGCAATTCAATATAATAGTGTTTATCCCTCCAGCTCTTTATACAAGATATGTTTTCTTCATTCGGGTTTACATTCATTCTTCATCATATAATCAAGGTAGAGTAGACTCACAGGAGATATGTTAGGGTAAGGCAGATGGAATGCGAAGCATACGTTTGTTTATATGCCAGGATCCTACATCTCATTCTAAAACTAATAAATCATCAGAAGAGATCTAGAAAATTTATGAAGTATTTCACATGTTCATCTCGCATGGAAGGAAAAGGAAAATAAATTTAAAATAAAAAGGAACAAATGGCCTGCATTGGGGTGAAATATATCAATTTAATGTTTTTCATACTTTTAGATATATATAAGTCGAAAGTGATATGCCCCATATTTTTACAGAATGCTCTTTGTTTTGAAATTCATTTTTCTCGCTATTTTCTACAGTGTTTTTGTATTAATAAAATAAACTAAAGAAGAATAAATAATTCACATCTAGAGCTTTCGTGGGTATTGCGATTTGCCTTACAATGAACTTGAAAAATAATGAATACCTTGGTATAATGAGTACCTAAACGATACAACGTACTTCACGATATTTTTAAAGTAATTTTAAGATAATTTGCTGTATTGCGAAGATTGAAAATCCCTATTTCACTGTATCAGAACAATATCATAAAAGTCGTATTTTAAACCTATAAAACATTATATCAAGCTAGATATTGGACAAATCTCTTCAATTTCAATTCAAAAGCAACTGAAAACTAAAAATACATGTCCAAATGTTAACTTTCAGGATATGATAATGAATAACAAATTAATATTTTTATTTTGATATTTAACATATAACGGTTACGAAAAACTTGGCTTTCATATGAATTAGCTTGTATAGATAAAGATGCCCAAAAATTTATAAATATGCATTTAAGCAATGAGATACATAATATAGATAGAGCTATTTAGAATATTAGGCAGGGAACTAATTATTTTAGTTTTATCTAAAGTATCATACCCATTTTTAATACGAATATATTCAAAACGTTTTAAAAATATATGGATATGAAAAAAACTAATTATAAAACTGATTCTAATGCTTTTAGTATTGAAAAAAAGTAATGTTATCTTTTCAGAAAATGTTCATTGCATTTTTTTTCAGATCGAGTTAATTGTGCTTAGATTTGAGTAGGTAAAATTATAGCTTTTAAATAAATATATTTTTTAAAATTTGAAGCATAAACTCACTTAAAAAAATAAAACTGTCTTCTTAGGTTATTAAAAATTCTTAATCAGAATGAATATATATTTTTTATATTGTTTTGAATTGGCGTTTTTAAATTAAATTGATCGTAATTAGTATCTTTATTTTTTGGCATCGGGGAATTTTAGAAAATTAAAATTTATTTGTTACCTTTCATCAATTTCATAATGATTCTATTGCTATACGATTGACATTTTTATCCTAAATTAAACTTCAGACTGAATTTCCTTTCAATTTCAAATCGGTTTTCTAATTATCTCAATTTTCAATTTTCAAGATTCGAAGCATAAGAAATAAAAAAAAATGAAAATTAAATCTATTTAAATGACAACGAATGGATTTCTTTCCTCCCTTTCCTACACGACTGATATTAGGAAAGTGCTTAATTTTGAAACTGTTTCTTATAAATTATATCACTGTATGCAAAGAATCTATAATCTAAAGCAGAAAAGTCTGTCGGTCACAAGAACTTCTCCTAAACGGTGAACAGTGGAGACATGAAATTTGCACATAGTATTCTGGGGTGTATTTCTAGATCAACTGTGCTATTTTCAACTTTCTAAATTAACTAACTCTTAAGATATTTAATTAAATAACCAAACTTTAAGATAATATTCGACTTTTTTAGCCAATAACTTCTGAAATCTTAATCGCACGAACATTATTTTTAAACCATCTTAAAGAGCAATAATTTGTCTTTTTAATGATAGTAATGTCCTTGCAGTACAAAGTTTTTTCTTATTTTAATTTACATTTCAAGGTTTATTTAAAACGCAATTCGTAAAAATGTTTTCTACCGTTATACAATTAAATTCAAACCAATTTATTACTTCATCAAATCCTTCATTCACATGCTTTTACAGCTGTTAAAGTTATGATAAATAAAGTTTGCTTTCTTTGACATTTAATTTTAAGGTAGACTTTCTACTTCCGGTTTTATGTCAGCGTACATAGCTCTTACTTTGCGCGTGCAGAAATACAATGGCATTAGTTTGAGCACTATGAATGTTTCGAGTTTAATTTTCATAAATTTTTAAATGATCCTTATTAGTAAGTGGCAGTTTATATAGTCGTGTTTCTACCAAGCAACGAAGAAAAGGTGGCAAAAAATTGCTTTATTTAGTTTCAAAAATAGAAAAAGAAGAAATAGAATAGAAAAGAAAAGAAGAAAATTTTTAAGAAGAATTTTGAAGAATCTAATCAAGAGTAGATTTTTCTTAAACTTTTAAATTACTTATTTTATAAATGCCCTAAAGAAAGAGAAAGATATTTACTCTTTCAAATCTCGCCACAATTCATTAAAGGCAGTCGCAGTACAACACGCTCAAGAAGAAAATTAAAAACAAAGTGAATTGCATATAATTCAAAGAGCTTGAAGACGAAAGAACCATACTGATGAAGAAATCGCAAATCTGTTTTATTTAGCCTATATATATATATATTTCAATATCTTTAATCCACAATCTAATGAAGTTAAATACACTCTCTATGCAATGTGTCATTTAATTTCTCAAATTTATAAGTGATCCAAATTGAGAGTGTAGCTGCTTTTTCTGATCAGTTATTCAAACACTAAAAATTAGAGAATTGTACTACAGATAATGGCAATAATAACCAAGATATGAACGAACTTCTGTTGTCGCTGTAGCAATCAATGATGGGGAAGGAAAAAGGAGTACCAAGGACGGCTAGATTCCTGCCAGGAGGTCCAATCTACGGAGAGAAAATGATAAGAAGAGTTTTGCTACTGACCTAGGAGGTCAGATAAGACGTGAGAGGACGAATGAAATTCAAAGAAAGACGTTGCTGTGAAAAACTGTTTAATTACGTTTAATGTATTATAAATATTTAGACCCGAAGTATTTTTGTCCCGAGCAACACCAGGTTTATCAACTAGTAGTGTATGAAGTAGAAAATAGAAAAATGTGATTATTCATAAAAATATGATTTAATGACGCAAATTTATATCAACTTTACATTACTGTTTTAAAAGAATATTTTACTTCTAACAGGTATCTTTTAATTTTATCTTTCTTAATAAACCAAATTTGGTAAACCACAGCAGAACATTTCCATCGTTTTGCACAATTTTGTCTCATAGGATTTTAAAAGAAGTTGGGTCCAAATAATTTATGCTGACATACAAAAAATCGATTATATAAAAGGAGAAGGCATCTTATGCAAAATTAGTTATCAAAAACTGAATTCTAATAAAGCAAAATGCCAAAATATTATTCCTTCCCCTTTTGTTTACCGCTGGTTAATATTGCTATATTGGGCATGCAGAATGACAGGAATTTGCTCCCACAGTTTCAGTTATTGGAAGTTAATATGCCATAGATTTAGGCAGCCCTTGATATTATTTATTTTAATCATCTCCCATTACCAATAGGAAAAACATTACTCTAAAAAACAAAACAGGTAAGCAAACTATCCATAACTTAATTATATTATAGACCGGTTATTTCCCTATGGGTATGAAAAACTAATGGTTTAATAACATTTATATCAACCCGTACTCTGAGGTAAATATTCCTCTGCCATATTCTTTGCCAAAACAGAAACCATATATCTGGGAAAGAATATATCAACAAATGAAATGCACGTTAACGCAAAGAATATGATTTTCGTAACAGTTATCTAATTACATATTCAATTAGTTATTATCATATTGTCTTTTCAATTTTGATAAACTAAAATTCATTTGAATAGATATAAAATAAAGGTTTGCTTTTGTGAGATTTACGTCCAGCTCACTTTTAGGCCGTTTCATTTTTTAACAAAAATGTATTAGAGTCTACCTAGTCCAAGGACTCCATATCATATCCTTATAACAGAGTATTTAACGTATCATTGTAAACCATATAACCAATTAGAGAACTATATAAAATATAACAGCTCATCAGTAAATACAAAAAGTTCGAGAAAGTATGTGTTACATTTAATTTGAATGAACAAAACTGCCACGTCATAACCTTTCAAGTAAAAAAAAATTGTCGAAATCAAATGGGTGGCTGTTGCTGGCGTATTGTCCAAAGGTTTTTCCCCATAGAGAATGTACAGCGGAAAAGTGGTTTTTCGATTTTGTTAGTAAAGTGGTTTTGTTAGTTAGTGGGGGGCAATTGATCTTTGATGACATATCTAAACATCATAACGTTTCAAATGAAAAAAAGGCAAAATCGATCCAGTGATTGAAGCTGGCGGACTTGGTGTAGGTTACGGAATTACTTTAAATATGTAGATTACAAATATATAGAATTCTTAACAACATATTGGGCAAAATTCTGGTTGGGTAGCATCTTAGCACATATAATAAAAAATTGCGTTTTTTCTATATCATTCATCATTAATAAAGTTCTTCAAAGAATAATAGGTATTAAAATTCACATACTATTAGAAATTGATATCGGGTTTTCCGAAAATATGCGATTTATCATTATTTAACCTTTTTAAGCGCCATTTTATTCTACCAGTAATATAATAAAATAATTTTCGAATTGAGATTAATTTATGAAAAGAAACTAATTTAGCTTAGTGAATAACATTAACTTTTGTTTAATAATTTTAATAATTAATAATAAATTACCATGTCAAGAAAATTCATCAAAGTTTGAGACATCTAGGTTTTTGTTTCATCGAATTATTTGGCGAGATCATACGTGAGACCTTAAAAACTGCTTTTAAAATTGATGAATTTGGTGGGAAATACACTTTCCATGGCCGTCGAAAGGGTTAACTGAATTTTGGCACCTCTTTCAAAATTACGTCCCTGAGGTAGTCAATAGTGACATCTCTAGTTACATGTGTTTATTGACCACCTCATTTTATTAAGCTATTTGCCGGTGGCAACAATTTTTTTATCCTTTTCTGTCAGGAGTATTTTGTAAATAAATCTATACATTTAAAATAATTTGGTAAAAAAAAAATTTCACCAAGTGCGCCAGCCTCAACTACAGGACTGATTTTCACATTTTGTTTTCATTTGAAAGGTTATGATGTCTAGATACGTCATCAAAGGTCGCTTGCCCCCACCACCTCCCATTTTAAACTCCCGAAATCGAAAAATCTCTTTCCCACTGCAAAACCTTTGTACAGTTCGCCAGCAACAAGCACCCGAGGGATTTCGACATTGTTTTTAATTGAAAGGTTATGACTTCTAAATATGTCATCATGAGTCACCTTCCACCCCATTTATGAACTAAATAGAAAAACTTCTCCACTGTACATTTTCTAAAAGTTTTTTCGATTTCTTTCAAAAATGGGGGTTGGTGGAGGGCAGACGACATTTTATCATATATCTAGACGTCATAAGCTTTCATATGAAATAAAAATTGTCAAAGTTTGTCGGGCGGTTGTTTTTGACGAACTGTCCAAAGTTTTACCCCCATAAAAAATTCTTCACCGAATCCAGCCTCAATCACCCGACCGATTTTGACAATTTTTTTTCATTTCAAAGTTTATGACATCTAGATATGTCATCAAGTGTCGCCTTCCCACCGCCCATTTTCGAAAGAAATCGAAAAAAGTGTTTCCCACTGTACATTCTAACTTTTGGACATTTCGCCAACAACAAACATTCGACGGATTTCGAGATTTCTTTTTTAACCCTTTGCGGTGAAAGACATTAAATTTTTTGAAATACTGTGAAAACACGTCATGAATGGGTTTAGATTATTGTCTTGACATAGAATCTGCAAAAAAAATTTTAAAAACTTACGTCATTCCGAGGCGGGGTCACCCGCCTCATATGAGAACCCTCTTAGATACAGCCACCTTGATACACTCAAAAAATATTGTTGAACCTTCCAGAAAGTCATAAATTAAAAATTCAAGAATATTGGAGGAAAACTTTCCAGTTAATTTGCTAAAACTGTAAACGTTAAAAACTTTAAAAAATTCTTATCTCTGAGTTAAAGAATTTTCCAAAACTTTTTCTCTAATAATTCCTATAACGAAACGAAATTTCATAAGGCTGCTATATACATTCTAAAAGGAGTACTATTAGACCTATTCTAAACCTATTATTTTCCTTTTACAGTTGAATTTAATGGTAGAGAAACGAGTGAAATTAAGTGTACCATCAGCTGGCACACTGAGCTGCAAAGGTTTGAAAGGTTATGACGTCTAGATATGTCATCCTGGTACCCCTCACACTCCATTTTTATCCAGCTGAAAAAACATTCGCACCATATCTTCATAAGTTTTTACCGTTTAAAATGGGGGTTCGTGGGTCGACGACCTTGACATTACACTAGACGTAATAAGCTCTAATATAAAATAACAATTGTCGAATCTGTCGGGTGGTTGTTGCTGTCGAACTGCCCAAAGTCTTTTAAAGGTTTTCCCCATAAGCCCCCCGCCAGCCTCAACAAAATATGGCAAAATCGGTCGGGTATTTGAGGCTAGAGAACTGTCCAAAGGTTTTCCACATAAAAGCAATTCTTCACCGAGTCCGCCAGCCTGACCCTCTCTAACGATTTTGACAAATTTTAATTCATATGAAAGTTTATGACGTCTAGTTATTTCATCAAGGGTCGCCTGCCCCACGACCACCCCGCATCTTCCAAAGAAATCGAAAAAACTCTTTCACACTGCACATTCTTCTATGAGGAAAAACCTTTGGACAGTTCCCCAACAACAACCAGTGGACGGATTTCGACAATTTATTTTTTAATTGAAAGGTGATGACGAATATATGTCATCGTGGGTCGTCTGTCCACCACCACCCTCCATTTTTTAACGAAATAGAAAAAACTCTTCTCCACCAAACTATATGTTTTTCGATTTCGTTGAAGAGTGGGGGTTGGTGGGGGTCAGAAGACCTATGGTGATATATCTAGACATCATAAGCTTTCATATGAAATAAAAATTGTCGAAATCCTTCGGGTGGTTGTTGCTGGCGAACTGTTCAAATGTTTTTCCTCATAGAGAATGTTCATTAGGAGAGTTTTTCCAATTGCTTTCGAAAATGGGGGTCGGGAGGTTACAGGCGACCCTTTATGACATATCTAGACGTCATAAGCTTCCTTATAAAATGAAAATTGTTGAAATCGGTTAGGAGGTTGTGGCTTGGGAATCTTTGAGGGTTTTACCATATTAATTTAAATATATAGATCCCAACAGTTCCATCACAATGGCGTGTCAAAAATATTGTAAAATACCTATTGTAGGTTATAGAAACTGTTTACTTAGGGCGATTTCATTCTGTATTTATGGATATGAAGACTTTTATGCCGACATTCGTGAAAAATGTATACAAAACATTACAACTAGATGAGGTTTATTGAAAGATATTAGAATTTTAAAGGAATCTGTTGTCTGCAAAGAATATGAAATCTGCTAATGTTCTTTGATCTATTTTACTGATCTCCACGCTCAACTTTGAAAAGTAATGACTGAGAGCACCGAAACAGCGAGGTGGCAGGAATAGTGCTGAGCAAAGTGGCTGCTGGCCGCGAACCCACAAGGAAGGATGCGAGAGCGTCTAGTATTACTGAAATTTTCTTACGTCTATAAAGAAATAATCCATATTCTACGTAATTTATGCTTGTTTGGCATGTAGAAAAATCAAAGACACATACAATTTTCAAGTTAAAAGAGAAATCTATTTATACATAAAATTCAACGAATCCTGATAGAAAAAAAAATGTTTTCTGATCTTTTAATAGTTTTGTCCGCGTTTATATTTATTCAAATAATGCAAGGAATAATAAGTTGTTGTTTTTCTAAATAGTGAAATACTGCTTTATACTACATGAATTGAATAGACAGGCTATGGAGAAAATAAGATAAAATATTTCTTTTATGATAATGAATTTTTCTGGAGAAATTGTGACTGAAGGTATTTAGAATTTTGAAACATGATATGAACTATAATTTAATTATTAAAGAATTAAAAGTGACTGATTTGGAAAAAACGGACTATGTTTTGTCTTAAAAGTTTGTAATTGTTCGGTTTTGTAGAATTCTGTGTTTCAGAGTGAAACGAATTAATTTTTCCAAAAAACTGATTAAATTTATAAGTGAAGTTAGCTATATTTTATTCAGAAACAACAATGTGTTTCAGAGTATGCTCATTTGGATTTCAGTTTGTGTCCTCTATCTCTTGTGGACTACAAATAAAGTGTATTTATCACTTTTTTCTAAGTCGTACCCAGGATATACAAAATAAAGAAAATGTATATCAGTATATGTAACGAAATGAGCAGTCGACTAATAATATTTAGTTTGAAAGTTAATAAACGCATTTTGAGAGTCAACCAAAATTTTCAATTGTCATAAAAATCATTATTATTCAACTATATTTCTTTAATTTTTTGGATAAGAATATAAGCATAAACACATTTTAGAATATAATGGTAGGACATAAAAAAATTAAACTTTGTGAAAATTTATCAATATCAAAAAATAAAACAATAATAATAACAATTTATATAAGAAATTTAAAAAATCTCACAAGTCTGTCAGTGTCCTAGCTTAAACGGTATTGTTTATCGGCGAATAACCAAAGGAATTACCAAGGTATAAGATAAATCCTTCTTTTCGCCAAAAATGGGATGGTTAATAAAAAATTACTGAGAAGTGCTTATCTTTATTTTAATAAAACTTTTCCCAGTATGTGCAACTCGGAGTTTGCTTAGTTTTGCTAAGTGAGCATCCCATTTCGAAGCTACGTAAAGGGTGTTTTGGGGTGTAAGTCGTATTTTGAACCACGGTCAAATGATGCACACGACATTGAGCCTACAATTCCTTCTCCAAACTTCTTAACCACGCCAACTAGAAAACACTTAACCTTCGTCATATTTTACACACACCAGATTCTGTGCACCGAATAGGGTCTCGAAGTCGATACCTGCAAAGATGGCATGGTGTCCCCATCTCCTGCTCAGAATGATTAACTGTATTCAATTTTTTCCTTTTCTTATTCTTTTGCATCTCTCTATTATTTTTCAGCAACGAAAGACGTTAGAAATTTATTGCCATGACGCATAAATATTTTCCGGCAATCTTTAACAATCTTATTATAATTTAGCATTAAATCTAATAAACCATTAAAAACTCCCTCAAAAAACTGCCTCGAGCAAAATCTCGTACAGATTATTTAATTTTTTGGAATTGCGCACTTTAGACATTCTTCGTCTGATTTTTCTGTCATACGAATAAGTTAAATAACTGAAAAATGTAAATGAAACAATGAGCAGTCGTTTTGAAAAACGTGTTTCAAGAAGATTTTATTTAATGGTCGATCTCTGAAGCCTAAGATTAGGTTTATTACTGCATCCACTGCCCTAGAATCGATAAACGTGCTGAAATTTTGATTAACTTCAACTAAAAGACATTTCTTAAATCCAATAAGCAATCTGCATTCAAAATGCATTGAATGATATTTAATAACAATTTCTTTCTTTAAAAGTCCCCAAACTAAATGATCAACTTTCCTTCTGGATGCAATATAATGAACAGCTTTGAATTTCACCAAACGATATATTTAAAATTGCAATTACAATTTCTAGCAAGTTATTCCAAGACAAAAAGAACTCGGAGTGTTCGTCTCAGCTGTGTTAATCTACCTGTCAAACAAAGTTAAATAAAATTACACAGTTCACGTGTGGCCTGTTTAAAATTGCAAGATGGCTAATGGTTAATGCCGAGCAATTTAGATAATAAATTTTGCTTATCATGCAAGGAAGGGGAACTCTCCTTTGCAAATTAAAACAAAGATGTTCTCCGAAGACAACCTCAAAATTTTGGTTCATCAGCTCACCTTCAATCTAAGAAAAATATTTTATTATTCCTTCGTTTAAATTCAATTAGTACGAATTGGACATGCAGGAAGATTCCAGCAATGATGTTGATTAAACACTTAATATGCCTTAACAAGTAACTTCATCAGAATTACGAACAATTGCAGAAGTTCTGGGTTAAATGGGGTACAGAAAATATTTATATAAAAGTGAAAATTCTAACTTTGCTCATTTGCTTCATTAGCTTTAATTCTTACAATATTGATGGAAAAACAACTGTTGACCGAACGAAGGGTGGTCTGTTTCAACACGACTGTCCGGTGATTCGTCAGTTTATCTGGAAATTTGTTTGTTACGCATTCATGGCCAAACGCTTTGTGCGATTTTCTGCGAATTTAGCATGAATGTTCCTTGAAGGCATTAAAACCAACGTATATTTAAGTATTTTTTTATTTTTCATTACTTTTGAAGATGGTGGCCGTTTTATTGGTTTTAAAGTTTAGAGAATCAATAGCGAGATTGGCACCATTAAAATGTTTTAGTCATTTTGGTAATTTCGAGTCTTTTAATTGTAATTTAGTTAATACTGATAAAATCAGACATTTAAATGTAGTTTTGTTTATATTGATAAAAGCAGAGACTTGTGTAGATAATTTCCATTCGAAAAAAAAAGAATGGCAAGGTCTTTAAAGACTAAGACTCAGTATAAAACTTGACTTTTTTGCAAAGTCTACTGTTCATATAACTACTAGTATATCAATTTTACATGAGATAATAAAGGGAGTCTTCTATTTAGGCTTTCAGAACACAAGACTAATGGAAATAATCAAAATTTTGAAAAACAGGAAAGAGGAGATATTGCAATATACAGAAAATTCACTGTGTTAAACTTTGTCCTGAATGCGCACTAAATGAAATTAACAGTTTTCAGAGAAAAAAATTTAAATGAATTAGAATCATAAAATAAAGTAGAAAACTGCATTAAATGCATTTATTGGAATAATTAATAATTATAACAAATGTTTTAAAAGTATTTAAAAATAAAAGATCAATTCGCCTAAATGAAACTGAAAAAAATATTTTTAACACATAAAGTAAAATTATTATTACAGAATTCATCAGCGTAAGAATAGGGATATTTACGAAGAAAGGTTAGAAAACACTGTATCACATAGAATTAATTGGCCGACCAGGGCGAGATCTTGTATTAACTCAACCTCTCGGCACTTCTGTTTGTTAAACAGTCATGACTAAATGCGTTGTTCGATTTTCTTAGAATATAGCATGAATGTTACAGGAAGTCATTAAAAACTGCTAAAGAATTTTTTAAACTTCTTTTCAAGATGGTTATCATTTCAGTGGTTCTGTTTTATGAAATATGCAGCATTTTTATAAGGAAAACTCCATTCATAATGCCTCCAAAATTACCGATAATAACAAAAGACATTTTAGTGTAATTTTGCCAATACTAATAAAAGCAGATAATTAAATATAATTTTGTTGATACTGATTAAAGTAGAAATTTATAATTTTGTGAACACTGTGAAAAACAGAGACTTGTGTAAATAATTCTCATTCGATAAAAAGAAAAAGATAAGGTTCCTTACGGAAAATTTCTTTTTCTAGTTTAGTTGCATCTATTCTTGTTTTTCCTTTTTTCTTGTAAGTTTTTTCAACGATTCAAGCAAATGGTTTTGCTATAAAAAATTTTAAAAAATTATTGGTTATTTATACTTCGTTTTCCTACATATTTATCATGATAATTTTCGTTCTTTGTTGTCATTTTGAAACTCCATTCATAATGCCTCCAAAAATACCGATAATAGCAAGTGACACTTATTTGTGATCTTGTTAATAATGATAAAAGCATATATATATAAAGAGAGAGAGAGAGTATAAATCGTAAAATGAAAGAGTATAAAACGTAAAATGGAAAACCCAATTAAAGCACAATAACGTATCGATATATTTCTATCTTTGCGTATGTGATATATTTATATATATTTTTCCATCTGTTACTATTCGCATTTTTATCTATACTCGGAAATGCTTTCAATTTATATCTTTTTTCTATTATTTCTTATCTTTTCGAATTTGATATGAAAGTTTGTTATTTTATTTTATTTTATTGCTTTACTATTATGTTTTGCTTCTTATATATATGACACATTTCAAAAATTAATAAAAAAATACTAAACATATTGGAACTGCGGTTTTTTAAATAAGACCTCATCTCAATTTTTTTTTTCAGATAGGTAAAGCGGCGTTACACGGTTCTAAATTTGTTACAGTGAGAAAATTCCGTACGCAATGGCTACCGATAAGCTGAAGCAGAAGCGTGTTTTGTGGTTTCTTTTCTCAGTTTTACTTGAATATCCCGAAAACACTTCAGTTTTAACACTACATGCGAATTAACAAATTAACGAGCGTAAAATTCTCTACAAATGCATGCTATTATTTTTCTTCCAGTTCAAAAATTTTTTCAGATAATGGTTGTAAACCAATGTTTGATTTCCAGTAATTGAGGACCATCGAGACCACCGAAATGGCATGTTACCTATCCGAAAAAACTTTTTGAGATGCGCTCTCATTTTAAAAATAATTCGTAGTTCCAACATTTTTAGTTTTTTTATTACTAATTTTTGAAATGTGTCACTTCATTTGTGTACACCGTGTATATATTTGACTTAAAGGATGTATTTAATAATCTATATATTAATGATTTGATATTTACCCTAACAAAAATTCATAAAGATTTTGGTTTAAGAAAGATATAAATATAAATAATTATAAAACTCTTATTAATCTTGTATTAAAAGAAAATTATATTCTTTTCAACAACAAGATTTATCAAATTACCTCCTTCATGAAGGATTACATGAAGGAGGTACAGCTAGAAATTGTTTGGCAAATATTTACCTACACTACTACGAGAAAGATTTCATTACTAATAACTCTAGTATATTATATCGATATATAGATGAGTTGATAGTATTTAATAAAGAAATAGACGTAAAGCTGCAAATTAACTTCTATCTTGACTATTTAAAACTAATAAAAATTAATAACAATGAATTATCTGCAGAATTTCAAGATTTAGATATACAAATTATAGATAGAAATATTGTCACTGATATTTTTGCTAAAAGAACAGCATTTAATTTTAATATAAATAAATTTCCTTTTGGGGATAGTAATCAAAGCATATAAGCCTTCAAGTATTTATTAAAAAATTATATAATTATAAATAACAATTTGGTTACAGATATTTATAATAGAATTAGGAACATAATTTTTTTTAATAGTGCACTAGTATATGAATTTGCTAAAAAATTCTTACAAGTTTATACATATAAGAAATATTTAAATCACTTAGAATAAACCAATCATTTTAGTATTTAATATATCTGTATTTCTTACCTTTTTGGTATGTATATTTTATATTGTACTTACATTATTTAATTTTCGTACAAATTGGTTATTGATTATCTAGTTTTTGCATTATTATTTTTTAGAAGGCGCCAGGGATTTTTTAAAAACTCCATATAACAATATTAGATTCTAAATATTCCAATCGTTTGTTTTATGAAAAAAAGATTTTCAATTGATTACATAATTTAACTAATTTTAAAATTTTTACAAAGTTATCATATTAATTTTTTAAAATTAAAATTATTTGTTAATTAAAGCTGACTCATTGTTAGAAATCTAGCTTTGGCAATCTAGTGTTGTCAAGCTGTGTGACGGTTTGTAATGAAATTATGTATTCACGTATAGGAGATGTAAGCACACTGATATTATAATTCCTAGTTGAAAAGAATGGCTATTTTATTGAATGTTGTACTTTTTAATCTTAGTGCAATATGCAATGGTGAAATACGAGTTTTGCATATGCTCTTTGAATGTCTTTTGCACTTTTGTTCATAGGATAATAATTTAAATTTTGTTTAATTAATAAATTTTAAAATTTTGAATGGCATTTTTATATATTTTGTTTCGAATGTTCATATATATATATGTATATATATATAGTATGGAAGTCTAGCTCCCATGTGAGAAGTATGCAGTTTCATGGATAGATGAGAACACAGTTGGTTTTTCAAATATTTAATGGACAAGTCGAACAAAAGACGAAAAAGAAAGACGAAAGGAAAAACATAAAGTAAAAAAATTAAAGGCTGTTACAGCTCTTTTACGTTCAATTAAGTTAGTCAATCATCACGGCAGTTCAGGCATCGTGTTCCATCGCTCGATCGCACAATGTCTGTTCTTCGCAAAGGGGGGGTCAGTTCTGTCGCTAGAAACAGAAGAGATCCGTTGTGTCACGTGATGTCTGCTCGTAGAGCGTTGCCAATCGCTGGTTTTAAACTACGGCTCCAGACGGCATTCCTGACGGTGTGTGGGCGGAATATCATATATATATATATATATATATATATATATACTATTTCCCGCGCTGGAGGTATATTAAATTTCTCGTTTTGACACATTTATTACTAAAAGAATATTTTAATCGTTTCCCTAAAACACTTACTTAATATAGTAAAAATAGCTATCATTCCCTTCACTTTGATCACATGTCTATGTGTTAAATCCCTACCTGAGAAAAAGCAGGAATCTTCTGTTGACTTTTGGCATGAAAACTTAAAGCATGATGTACATACATTCCGTCACTCTCCGATAATAAAAAGAAATTAGTTAATAATTCGGCTTGTATTTATTTAACGACTACAATAACGGATACATTTCATATATATATATTAGGGCGGGTCGAAAAAGTCGAAGTTTCTTAGATCTTTTTGCGGTAGTGCGGAAAAGTTACGAACTCCTTTCATTAAAAAGTGTGTAAAATCTTATAACTCTGATTTGATATTTTCTGTCGCCTCAATGGGCAGAAAGTTGAGAAAATTGGGCTAAAAATGGTCAAAATTCAAAAATTAATAAAAAAATCACAGATCTTTTTGATAGGTTTGCGGTAGGGCTTAAACGTTTTAAATAAATACACGTTTTACTTACCTCATTATAATGCGAATAGAAATTCATTCAACCTTTGAACATACAAAATTACAAAAGCACTATTTTTGTAATCCTTTTTGGACTCAAATTTTGACATTAAAATTATTTGCTAATTAATATTGACACTTTTTGGCAGTTACTTTGACTGTTGGAATGTAGTTGATTTTTGAATACAAGTAATATGGTATTATACATTGATTTAGTAATTCCTTGTTAAATATGAATGAAAAAATTAAAATGTTGAATTCATTATTTTATGTGCAATATTTGATTGTTGCAATATATTATAATGTTTATTTTAGATACATGCTTCATATTTTTATCTTATAGTGATGCAATAATTTAGGGTTAAGTTCCCAATTTTCTTTTCTCTCCTTATTTAGGTTTAATTAGCCTTCCTGATTTCTCAACATTTGGTAACATGGATGGTTTGTACTACAAAATCGATTTAACATGACTAAAGCTCTTCCAAAGCAGAGCTACCATTATTAATGTTGAAAACTCCACTTTTTTGGATTGCCATTTTCAATAGTATTAATTGTTACAGTGTAGTTATTATCTATTCAAATTTTCCATACTATCTTTTTGACATATGAGGAGTAGGGCGGAAATATGAAGTTCGAGACAGACTTCAATCAGAGCCAGAATTCGAGCCGATGACAAGAAAGCAATATAATTTTAAAGAGAAAAGCGTCGTTCAAATGAAGATTTTTCTACCAAAAAGATTTAACAAAATGATTTTAAACTCAGTATGTTGCGATTGTAACTTGCCTGTATCTGATGGAAATAATCTAATTAATTGTAAATAATTGTATATATGAACTCTAGGCATTAATAGAAAGATGCCTTTTCATGAACGTTGACCAACACGCCAAACCATGACACATGCATATCTGCATCTGAAATAGAGGTTTAAAAATAATTTCCATGAGTCGCTTTGAGGTTTTCGTTTGTGTTATGACATAAGTAGCACTTACAAGCAGAAATAGGTACTCAGAAATTTTGATTTAAGTTTATTACATTTCACCCTAATTTATACTAATTAATACTTCTTTAGAGAACAGTTTTAAAGAAGCAAATCTTTCCTCAAATTAATAATAGCAAGACACTGAAAGAAATAATTTATTTTTATCTGTCAAAATTTGAGAACCAGACATTTAATAAAATGTGTGAATGAAGGTGGATAATTACAGTTGAAGGCAAGCTACAGAAAACATTAAAAAGTGAAAGTTCATAATTAGTGTTATGTCAGTTTCCAAAGGTTTTTTTTGCAACTGAGAAATCCACGTGGTGTAGTGAGCAAATTAAAAGCAATGACTCTTATCTATATAACTCCTATAAGCTGGAAATTAGTGTCATTGAGACTTGCAAACATCACGTAGTTTCATTATACGGAACTAAATCTTACAACTTTTCTTTTATTATATGTAAATTATTTTAGAATACCAATTCTTCTATTTTATACTGTTCAAAATATATGTTCCAACAAATATCTGTTTTAAGCATAATGAAGAATTATTTTCAAATAAAAGGTTTTTCTAGATAAACGTTTCTATACTGATGAAAGTAATTACTACACTAGTCATAAAAATTTAAGGATGTTTAACTTTTTTGAAGGATCACCAGTCATATTTTTGCTGAAAAATTAGATGAGTTGTTTTTAATTAATCGTTTAAACATATGAAATTTTATCAATTTGGGTAAGAAAATTATTTCATTCAGTACAAGTGACAAAAGATGAAATTGCTTTCCTCGGAATTTCTTGCGATGTGATTGTTGTTCTTCTAAAAGTCAACGATTTGAGCAAAAAGAGTTATTTACGTGATGTGTCGGTATTTTTCGTAAATATGTTTTATAATTGAAAAGAAAGGGCTGCGAAACGATATATCGAATTATGTGAAAGTCGTTTGCTTTATTTCATGGAAAAGAAAGTTTTGCCGAAGCAAATATTAGACGTAAAGTCGTTCAAATCAAAACGTTCACGCCTACCTTAATGTCCACGGGTCGGAAGTTATTCAAGAAATGGGGACTCACTTTCTTGATCAGACATTATTGAAGTTATTTCCATTTTTTAAATAAGAGAAGGTCAACTATAAAAAACAATTTTAACGGCGATGGATAAAATCTAAAGCTAATATTTACTCTCTTTTTTCAAAAGATATTAATCTTCTGCAACTGAATTTAAACAGAATAACCGTTATTTACATGGTGAATAATAATTGAAAACATGTCGGTCTTAAAAGGTTAATTATTTACATTTTAGTGTCCAGTTTTCCTTGCGACCATCGTTGAAAGTCGTGACACAAAGAAAAGAACCATCATCAAAATTAATGAACTTTAATTAGATGAAGATTAAATTTCTAAAACTAATTAGCTAATGTGCTTTTAATATAACAAAAAGCTGCTCTGAAGTAATAGGGATTTCTTGTTTAGGAAACTCGGTACCAGTTTTGAAGAATAAATCTTTGACAAGAGGAATAGTTGAAACTTTAAAACAAAAACTTAATTCTTTTTGTGGTACATCTATTTTTTTCCGTTAAGTTTTCGTCGGAAAAAAGTTCATATTGATAAAACACCTATTTCATAAAAAGTCTTTAAAAAGTTTGATGCATTCAATCGCCATGTAAAAACTTTAGCAATTGTGTCTCTAATATGAACAAATTAAAAAAGATGAAACTTTAATACTTACGAAATTTGAATTCATTTCTTTAGTTATGCGTTTTTTTTCCACAAGCACAAAAATAACATGTCCAAAGAAAAAATATATTCAATAACTTCTTTTTTAAGTTAATTTAATATACTAGTTTATATACTACTCCACATTGCTGGGGACATAATTTTTTCATAGACTCATATCTTACATTTTACGAAAATTTTCCTTAACTTACTAATAAATTTCTTTTGTATGTTTCATTTTTGAATTTAATCTGTTAAAGATATCCCGCTTATTATCCTATAATAGAGGAACGTTAACCCGAGGAATGTCAAGAAGGGACATGTATTTCAAATTTCATACAATATACAATACAAAGATTTTTGCTGCTTTGAAAGTCTGTGCTATGAACATTCAAATAAACAACCTTCTCAATACAGATATCAAGGTTCATTTTTGTCATTCCTTTTGTAACTTGTTGAAAGAAGTGGGCCATCTTTGGAACATGCTGCAGAAAACTGCTTCACATGTTACTTCCAAATTTGTGGAAAGTTTTTAATTTAACAATTAAACTTCTAATTTGTAGAACACTTACTTTTCATTTTCAATATTAGCTTTTCATTTATAATTTTAAAATTCAATTTTATTACTTACATTTTTATAATTCCAAGTTACTTCTTTACCGTTATACACATCTCAGTACGTTCCGCACCTATAAATTCCTTTCTTTTAATTTAAAATCATCAGCATCCATCACAGCTCTTGTCTTGACTCATTTATTTATTATACTTTTTATGAAACCGTGTGTTTATGCTGAGTACCTGCCTTTGCATGCCGTCACATTCTATTTCTTGTCTTTTACTTTAAAATATTAAAAGAAAAATAATGTTTGCAAAAATATCAAAAATCAAATAATAATATCAAAATAAATCAATTAATGCAATAATATTAAAACTTTTTAAGTGAAATAAATATTTTACAATTCAGTGAGCCTGAGCTCAAAGCCAAGCGTCAATGCCTATATACTAAGAGATCCATTGAGAAATGAAAACAATGAAATCAGTTTTAATTTCGTTACAACGATGAATGGGATTGCTACAACTTAAGTTTTAAAATTAACTTTAAAAAATAGTAAAATTTTTAGAAAAAATTGCTAGGAAATTAATGCAGTACCTTTGAAAAGTATTTTCTTTTTATTGTTAATATGACAAAAGTCTTTTTGTGAGTAAAATATTTTCTTTGAAGTTAGTGCTTGAATACTTCAAAATTTCGGTTAATTTAAAATTAATTGAATATTTAATTAATCTTTGCAGTTTGAAAGTAATTGGCAGTCTTATTTCTCTTGTCTTAAATAATATTTGTCAGATAATTTGCTGAAATAGGTCCAATGTTTTATGAGAGGATGTGGTACAAATATACACACATTGACTTTTATTTATATTAAGATTAAATCACACTTCCAAAACAGCGAATTCGACGTATTGACAAAATATAGTTAGGTTTCCTTTAATGATTATTTTTTATTTAAAACTATTTAGCATTTTTAACGAGAATTTTAGCAGCGTCAGCTTTTTAATAATTATTTGTAAATATAATTTAAAATTAATTATTATTTCCTAAGTTAAAAATTTTCTTATAAAAATCTCTTAATTTTTGAATCGTGATGGTATTAAAACCGTATAATTTTCATTAGAGAAAAATAATTATTCATTAAACTAAAATTACCTATTTCTCCTTGTAATCTTATACTAACATTATAAAATTTAAAAAAAATTGTATTTATTTGTAAGCTAACTTTGTTTCGTTACAAAAGAACATATTATGCTTCTAATATTTAATACAGCTTTGTTTACCTCATGTGGCAATCGAGTATACATATAAAGCACAAATAGTCTGTTAAAATCCTTTAAACAAACAATGCACAGCCTTTTGTAAATCCACATTTTAAGCTTTTCTTAACATCTAGGAAACATTCACAGTTTTAATCTTGGCATTGATTTCGGATACCTGATATTAAATATCCGAATGCGGCTATTTCTGGAACCGTGTTTATTGGGCGGAGAGAAGAGATTTCGTATATTGTGGTCCCCGAATGATTGCTTCTAAGAATTACTCGAGCGAAATGCCGATTCGT
>BGPR01007172.1:0-38214 GCA_013235015.1 Araneus ventricosus | reverse complement strand
ATGAAAAATCAGGCTTTAAAAAGGTGAAAGGCAGTCCATTGTCATCAAGGAAGAGACGATATTTGTTTAAATCTTCTTTTATTTAGGCATCAGGCGTTATTTCTTCATAGGTAAAGTGTTTAATTTTTATGTAGCTCCATGACCAGAATTCAGAAGTTTACACCCGAGCGGCGCGTTGTTGTTAAAAGCTTACATTCTGGCGTGAAAAAGGGCCGAAATGAATGCGCAGAACGCTTAAGTACCCAGAATAGGGAATTTCCCCTTTAGAACTCGTGATTTGAAAAGAAAGTTGTAGTGCGTTAATTATGTTGAAAGTAGAAGTATTTAAAATGAGGTATCGTTAAGATTATTTAGGAAAGTTAAAAAATTAAAATATCACAATATCCCCCCTCCGCAAGAGTCGTACGACAGCAGGGCGCTTGCTATCGCAAAACCTGCGAAGTTGGACAAGTTACCTTTAAAATATTATTAAAATTTTGATAAATTGCTGGTCATGGGCTTAAATTTAATAATATCAACAACATATAAGATATACACATTTTTCAAATGTACTTCAGTGAGCACAAGTAAAAATATAAATGCAAGGACATTTACAAAAACATAGAAAATATTCATTTAAATATAAAAATTATTTCAATAATATGTACACAAAAATTTTAAATTAAATATGTTCCCTCGAGCACTCCTTTAAACACTAGCTAGTTGACTGTAGAAAAAAGTTCCATTCACGTGATGAAAAGTTCTTCAAATAAAAGTTCTTTCAATAGTAATTTAACTACTGATTTGTTTATATGAAATATAATTTAATGTAAATATTCAATTGTATATGAATCTAAAATTGTATGAAAAAACATTGATAACTAAAAATACAAATATGTTTCAAATAGAAAAATAAGAATATACTAATGTTTGATGTCAGTGACATTTCATTGAGTTTAACATCAGTGACAAAAGTATTTTTTTGTTAATCTTGATGATGTTGCCTAAGCGACTGGGAGTATCACCTAGTCTGGGCAAAAAAGGGACAAGGTCTTTGTGATCTGTTTCAATGCATTCTCCCAGAGAGAGAGAGAGAGAGAATGCATAAAACAAAACACAATATTGTTAAACACTGTTTTTAAAACAGTAAGTCTCACTTCATTTATCGTCATTGTTTTGTTCTTTGGGAAACAACACCAAAGAAAAATATGTAAGACTCAGCCCTCCATGGGGAAATGGTTTTTGAACGGACTGACTCTTACCAAAAGGGACAGAATTATAAAGACAAGACAAGCTTTTTTTTTTTACAAGCAATTAATCTGTTATTCATGACTTAATTTAAGTTTTTTTTCCATTTTGACAAATGTTTTGTTTACTGCAGTCTATAGTTATGTCATATTTTGACAATTCTGGTATTCCTATGATTATATAAAGTAAAGTATGATCTAGAACATACATAGTCACATTTTTGTTTATAGTACCAATTTTAATGAAAATGTACATGTTTTAGTAAGGCTAATTGTACCCCGGGTTTGCTGCACAATTATACCTTGAACATTTGTCATTTTTAAATGGTTTTTTGTCACTAAATCACGTGGAATTAAAGAGATAGTTCAACCAGTGTCTAAAACACATGGCAACGGGTTTCTTTTGTAGTATCCGGATACTGTAGGTAATTGTCATTGTTGATTTTCCTCCTTTGGAGGGTCAAAGTTAGGTGGAGCAGGATTGGGAGATGGTAATTGTCCTGCAGAAAGTCCAAATGGGCAAGTTTGTACCCAATGATAAGCACTGGCAATGCCTTGTTTTGTGCAAAGCCAGCATGGTGAAGGTGGCAATTTATCTTGGAAATGGGTGTTAGCATTACTAAAAGGTCTGAAAGCTTGCCTAGGTGGAGGAGTTTGGTAATTGTTTTTTTACCTGGGAGGAGAATTTGGTTGAAAGTTATTTGGCCTAAAATTTTGCCTGGCTGTGAAGTTATGGGGCCTAAAATTTCTTGGCTGCCATTGGTTACCATTAACAGAGTTTGTTTTTAAATTTTGGGTGGCAGAATGGCTAGGGTTAATTTGATTTTCCTCTGATTTTTGAATTTTGATCAATTTTGTGGCCGTTATGAGCCATTCCGTGGGATTGTTAGGGGAATTTATAGCAAGAAGTTGTCTTAGATTAACTGGCAAGCCATCCGAAAGTCCTTCAAGAATCATGCTTGTAGATAAATTTAATTGTCTGCCTATTTTTAATTTTTCTTGGAAGTATAAAGTTATATCATCGCCTTCTTTGAATGATTTCAAAGTGAAATCACTCAAATTGACTAGGTTAGGTGAGACGTACCTTTCAGTTAAAAAGGAAATGAATTCCTCCCAAGTTTTAATTGTATCGTAGGAATTTACATATTCAGTTAAAGCATTGTTTTTTAAGTATGCTGTTATGTTGTTCAATTTCCATTTATCATCCAAGTTATGCTCTTGACATTTATCATTAAAGTATTTAAGCCAAGAATTTACATTCATAGAGTTATTCGGGTCAAAAGGAATGATATTGACAGAATTAGTAGCCTGCATTATAATACCAGATTCATCTGGTTTAGCATTTGTTTTGTCATTCATTTTAACTATTTTACCAGACCTTAAATTCATGCAGGAAAAAATTTAATGCAAGTTAGGGAAAACAATTTAAATTTAAGGGAATTTTAAAATAAGTACATGTTAAACTATTTACTTTAATACTGCAATTAAATACACAGAATAATACTACTTTTCAGTAAAATTTCATGAAAATGCAAATACTAAAATTCAGAAATAATTATGCATGAAACATAAACAACACACTCAAAAAATAGAATGATTCTAAATAAATTCAAATTAATATTTCAAAAGAATATATTTCATAATTTACCAAAAATATACTGATCAGTATTACCAAACCAATTTAAATATTTTTCAAACTATGTTACATAAATGAAAATCAATTTAAAATAAAATCAAACATTTTAAAAACATTGAAGATCATGATACTTTGTTATTATTTCCCCCCTACACAGCAGCTGTGCATTTTTTTGTGCACTTTATTTATTAAAGAAATATGTAACTTCGCTATTTTCGTTGAAATATTTGACAAAATTTAATCCACAGTGATACCGAAACGTTAACACATTGTAGAACACCACTTGAATTCATTTTTGACGATATGGTGAAGTAGATGAATTAAATTCTTGAAGCTGACGGCATTGAAATAACTTGGAAGATGAATGAGTTGCACAACACTTGAAATCAGAACCTACATAAGCGACGGGTGATGATCCGGGTGTGGTAGAAATTTTGTAGGGAATATAACATAATGTGGGTATTTGAACTATGTTCTGATGACATCCGTATGAAACACTCGAAAGCTGCTAAAATTCATCTTCAGCCGGAAAAATGTACTCTCGTTGTTGTTGAGCAGGTGTGGCTCATGGCGGCTCCGAATTCCGAAATCCATGTACGTGATTTCCATGCTCCGATATGGATCCAGTTTATGAGAAGTTCTTCAAATTTTGGGTGTTTGTAGAGGCATTGCAAGAATTTTTCATAGACGATTAACGGAATCTCTTCTTTATTGAAGTACCACAAAGATGCTTAAATGATTTTATCATGGATCATTTTTACAAGTCCCCGCCATGATCATACTGACGAGCAACACCGGCCGTGTGTCGCTTCGCCGTTCAAGTCAGAGCAAAAAAGGGCAGTTAACAATGCGCAGAAAGGTTACATAGTGGAAGAAGGGGATTTTCCCGAAAGACCTGTGACTCGAAGTGGAAGTGAAAGTAAGCTTATTACGATGAAAGTGGAAGTAATTAACAATTAACTGTCGTTAAGAAGAATTTATTTTAAAGATGAGAAAATAAGGATTTATTTTAAAGATAGAAAATTTCTAAGTCATTACATATATATATATATATATATATATATATATATATATATAGAACAACTGATGAGACAAGATACAAGGATTTAAAAACATATCTAGAGGAACTGCAGAGGAAATTTGTTATAGTATATGTTGACAAAGTACCTAACAATTACGCTATCGTATTTAAATATTTTTACTGTAAAATGTAAAAGAACATATTCTTAACAATGATGCATATATTGAAACTAATTATAGTATTAAAGAAATATACAATAGAATTCAAGCTTTTCATAAAAGATTAAATATTTATTGTGAGAAAGTTAAGTATCCCACATTTTTCTTACACCAAAATTTCATAAAAACCCTATGAAATTTAAAAGTGTAACGGATGGTAGTCATAGCTATATAAAGAATGTAGGTAAGTTATTATAAAAAGATTTGCAAGAGATTATTAAAAAATTAAAAGAACAGAATAACACGGTGATTATTAATAATAGCTTTGAAATCACAAAGAATCTTAAAGATATAGATATTTAATCTGTGCATACTTTTGATTTTCAAGATTTATTCAATAGTATAGATATCAAAGATTTGATGAAAATTTTATTAAAGATTTATGAAGATTTTAGCTTATATAAAATGATTGAGTTCAAAAAATATAAAACGCTAATAGAAGTTATATTAAAAGAAAATTATATTAGCTTTGACAATAAATTATACCAACAAATTAAAGGTATTCCACAAGGTGGACCAGCAAGTAATGCTGTTGCTAACTTATACTTACATTATTATGAAAAAGAAATTAATTACAATTCTTGTATAATATACAGATTTATTGATGATTTAATTATTTGTTCAAGAGAAGAAGGATACACACCAACTACTGAATTTTATCCAGAGTATTTAACTTCAATTAAAACTAAAGAAGGGGTATTTTTTCTGCAGATTTTCTAGATCTTGAGATCAAAATTGTTAATAATAAATTAAATACGGAAATTTTTGATAAAAGACACACTTTTATATTTAATATAAATAGGTTACCATTCTGGAATAGTAATATAAATATTCAAATCTTTCGAAACATCTTCCTGAAATATTTACATAGAAGCAATATTTTAATCGCATGTAATAAAAAACAGACATCCTATATCGATACATTTATTAAAAATGCCCTGATATATGGATTTCCTATTAATTTCATGCTTGCATATATTAACAAAAAATTATTAACACCTTTAAAAGAATAGTACAATAGAATTGATTAATTTGAAATATTCATATCCTTTGATTTCAGTGAGATTTTAGTACATCTTAACATTAGTAGATGGCGCTACTATTATTAGAAATAGTTTGCAAATGATAATATAAAGAATTACGTAATTATTTAAATGTTAATATCAAATTAAAATAGGTTAATATAACGTTCTTAAAAATATAAATCTATAATTTAATTATTAATGATGATTTAATATAGTATATATAACATATTTTGGTTAAAATATTTTCACAATAAATGCGGAACTGTAATTCGTATTTAGCTTTGGGCATTTTTTGCTATGACATTGAAGCAGTAAGCATTTAGTTAAATTTTTCTCTCTTTTCTTAATATATTTTGGAGATTTACTCCTATATTTGTTGTTTTTCCCAACAATTGGCCTTCACAGAAGGTTGGCGTCTATAAATTTCGAAATAATGTGACATAATCGATTCCTCAGGTCGACTGGCATTTGATTGTTGGAATTCCATATCTGGATTGGCTTTTTCATAGTAATAGTTTTTAATCTTATTAGCTTTCTGTATTTCATTTTGTGAATTATATTAAGTTATATAGTTTATTATATTTAATTTTAAAAGATGATTTAATAGGTGTATATGATGAAAATGTTATTTAAGTTTTAATGGTTTAAAAAAATATATTACTATATATATATGTGTGTGTGTGTGTTGTGTGTATAACGATTTTGCACATGTTATATTGTGAACACGACAACTGGAGTAATTTTGATTTGCTTTTAACCAGGGCAGAGTGGGATATTTGACGTATCTGGGCGGCCAGAAGTCGATTTTATAAACTACAGCGCAGGATCGAATGGATATATACGTTATAAAGCTGAATAACTGGGGAATCGCGTGATACCATTTTTAACTCTCTTAACTGACCTTGACCTCTGTATTATTAGCTCAAACTGGAGTGTTGTGTGAAGTGTTTCCTGCGTCAAATAGTTGTTGCTTCAAACGTTCCATTTTCGAATGAGAATACCTTCATTTCTAGAAGTAATTAAAATCTAACAGTTATGGATAATGATGAGACAGGTATGTGTTCATATTTTGTATGGATTTGAATTGTTAAAAAATTAGTTTTAATAATTTCAAAATAATTGAAAATAACGCATATTTTCAAAAATGTTTTGTATGTTGCTAAATCTCGAAGGCTTTTGTTATATTTCCAAACATTTCCACGCTAAAATTTTTTTTTGTATCAATAAATTTAGACCATTATGCTTGTGTTTTTGTTTAAATTAGCCCCCAACTTTTGAAATGAAGGGATTTTAAACATTGCTATTCCAACTTTTCCAGTAAGCATTCCAATTACTTTGCATTTAATCTCTTATTTATGATATGAATTGCAATTTAAAGAAAATTATTATGAATATTTTCAAAACGATCATATGTGTGTAATTTTCAGACATTTTGATTGGAATGAAGTTATATCAATTAAAAATATTACTTAAAACATTGCGTTCATTCCATTTTATCTCTTTTTAGGATTTTGCAAAAAATACTGAAATTGTTCTTTGTCAACATTAGTTATCTAAAAAAAAGTCGAGTCAAAGTTGCTTATATTAATGTAAAAAGTTACCACACACTCGTGAGATTTTTTTTAAAAAAAAAGAGGTTCAAAATTTAGATATCTAAATTGCATATACCTACTATGCACTTTTTTGTTTCTATAAAATAAAGCACAATTTCTCCCATTTTAAATCTCAGTTAAAGATCAGATGGATTGCTTTAATATATCGTTTTAACTCTCTGAACCCGGCTAGAGTGAGAATTCCAATATCTCAAAAACTGAAGTAAATTTTCGTTCATAAAAACAGAATGAAATCCTTCCCTTCTTTACAGAAATTCCAGGAGGAGGACATCCAAGTTTGGGCAATCAATTGTCAACAAAGAAAGGTACCACTTTTCTCCCGTAAAATTCATTTAGGCGCCCGAAACCCCCTGAGTCGGTCCTCCGTCGAATGGGGCGGTTTGAGGCGGGATAGGGCTCATAGGGTTAAAGTAATTCTAGAAACCATATCCAGTGGCCAGAAGATTAATTTGCAAAAGTTATATACAAAAGAAAAAAGTTATATATAAAAGAATATACAAAAGAAACATCTGAGCTCTACGTGCAATTATATCCATGGTACCCAATGTCGCCTACTATGCACAAGATCTTAATTCATGGTCCGATTGTAATAGAAAATGCTATACTACCAATAGGCCAATTGTCAGAAGAAGCGGCCAAAGCACGCAGCAAACATTTCCGATCATTCTGTCAAAATTGAACCCAAAAATTTTCCAGACTTTCTTGTTATGAGGATGTTCTCAACAGATTGCTTTTGAGTTCGGACCCAGTATGGGTATGAGACCCACGATGAGGAAACAGTCAAAATCATTCTTGAAAGAGACTTTAGAGATGCCAATGGAATTTTCTGAAGTTCTTGATGAAGAGGACTCCGATCATGAAGAAACAGATAATGACATCAATGATTTATCATAAGACGAATAAATCGCACCTTCCTCATGAATTGTTAACTAATTTTTTACACAATTATTCAATTATTTTTATCATTTATTCAATTATTTGTTATTTTCCGATTTCTTTTCTGTAAGCATATTTAATGTAATATTATTAATTTTGTTTATTGTACAAGGTATGATCATAAAATAACCGGCTCTATTTAGAGGTCTCTGGTGAGCACTGCATTCAGAATATCAAGATGATATATTCATTAATAATAAAAAAATTAAGGTTTTGGTTGCCATTGAAAAAAATTATAATATTTTTAACTGTAACCGAAACCATGAGAGGTGGTACATTCTATACATATAAAATCGCAAGCGCATATCCCATAATACTTAGATCCAAAATCTCGTCTTGATACTCTAAATGCATTGCGCCCAAAAGAAGCCTCTAAATAGACCAAGCTACTTTATGACCACCCTGTACATAACTATAAAGTTATAATTTATCAATTATTTTTAAGTTATAAAGCAATATTTTCTACAAAAAGTTCATTAATTTACTAACTAATACGTTTAAATTAGTTTAAAACCGAAAAATAATTTTGGCCTCCCAGATTCGTCAAATATCTCACTGTGCGGCGTAGGATATGTTGAACGGATAGTGAAAATCTCGTCGAGTTCGTAGATGGGCTATCCAGATCAAACGGGGTGGGAATGGTGGGGGTTTGAAATATTAATTTCCCGATAATTCCTTAAAAATTCAAAATAGAAAGAAAATCCAAACTAGGCAAATTATCACCTTATCATAACGAGCAATGTTTGTATTTAAACTTTTTCGATAGCTGCAATTGCTTGGAAGTTATGAGCTGAAAAGTAATTTTCTCTCCCTTCCCCTCCTCTGCCCCCAACTTAAACGATTAAACGCCAAAACTATAAGGGATGAATATTTTAATATACGAATAATATTAATTGTTGATTTGAAACTGTATAATATTAATTTATAGTGAAATTCGCAAAGATCGCCTTAGCTTTTGAATAATCGAGTGTTGCGTTCAAGCAACGTCAGCGGAATAAGAATACTGATTTTAAGTGAGTTGAATTCAATATATACCGACAAATCATGGAGTTGAAATCTGGAAAACTATTTTAGTTTTGATGCTTTTTGTAATGCTATAAATCACTTAATGGGTAATTAATTCATAATCACATTTTAAGATATTTTTCTTTTAAAAATAACTGCTCATTTTCACTAAATAGCGTCAATCACGAAAATAGCTTGTAGCACGAAGAGTTTACTACAATTATGAAGTACACTATATTACAAACTTTGTATCGATAAACAGTCAGACTATGCTTATAATGCTGTCCACAGTTTGCTTCGGACTTTATACAAAAGTTCCACCTTCTCCATATAATGGTTTTTGAATACTGAACATACTAGGTCTTCCTGTTGCTGATCTATAACTGGATAACAAATCTCCACTTCCCTTTCAAAGGGAGTGTGCAAAAAAATAATGCAAATTCACGTGTAAAATACAAGATAGATTTTTTTTTACTTTCAGTAATAAACAATCTTGATATTACCGACGCATTTGTCAAGGTTAAATCAATTTAATTATTTAATAATGAAATTTTCATATTATTCCACGTATAGCAATCCTGTAATTGGCTGCTCAATTGTCGCATAAATCAACTCCTCCCACTTTTATCTTATACTCTTCAGTAGGACGAGATTACGAGACAAAAACTTTTTTTCTTAATCGTTCTTGAATAATGGGCCTGGAGCATTGTAAAGCGTTATTATAATTATTCAAAATTTATCATTTCTTCGTCACCAACTTTTGATTTTCTGGAGAAATAAAAAAAATAAATAAAATCCATTTCTCTCTTTTCATCATCATCAAAAAATCTTTGGACAGCATGTTCTAATGTAAAATATCTCGCTTTAGTTACTTCTTTGATTGCCAAAAGAGATAAATTACACAATGTCTAACGGTGAGAGAAAGAGGTTGAATTACTCTTTTCCAGCTATTGGTGAGAGCAACACGTGTTTTTCAAACCCCTCCAGAAAACCAAAACAACTGACTGATGGAATTTTGTTATAGGCAGTGACCTTGGCAAACAATAGATCACCTGTCACACTCATATTTCTCTAGTTGTATTTTTCCCTCGGAAAGACCTGCTCAAAGGTTTTCTTTAAAAAATGCAATTGGCTGACAGTGAACAGAACAGGGGCCACGCGGTGACCCCGATCCCGCAGGGGGTCAAAATTAGAATTTTCTGATTGGCTGCTTTACTAAAGTGAAGTGACAAGAGCATTCTCATTTCAACTTTTTGGGTCATGCATCTTCATCCGTTCGCCATTTCATTTTTAAACTTTGTTCTGTAAAGGAAAGCGATATGTCTTGTGCTGCTGTGTAAATTCGAAGATGGATTTTTCAACTAAGAAGTCTGCAGATGAGGTAATTTCTTTTCGTATTTTTACCCTCATACATAGCATTAATTAATTTAAAATCCGAATTTATGTAATTTCTTTTCTTTCCATATTTCGTATGTTTCCATTCATGCATAGTATTATTTACTTAATCTAAATATGAATTTATTATGTAGTTTTATTTATTTTTGTGTGAATTGAATACCTATAGCTTTCATGACCTATTGTAAATACTCTTGTTTAATTCTATGGTATTTTTTTTCTGTCACTCAAGTGATGACGATGGTGTTGATGAAAATACTTGGCCATTTTTTTGATAAAGATTTATGTGGCGAGTTAGAGGAATGCTCGAAAGATGTAGAGAGATTTTTTTCCGACATAACAAGGTAACGGAAAAAAGAGGTTTTTTTTTATTAAATTATATGAAATATAACTTTATATATTTTTTATATGAAATATAATTTTATTTAAAATGATGTTAATGATAATTTCTTTTATGTTAGGCAAAACAACTTAAACAAACGAAATTAGATTCTTTACTGGTTGAAAAGAATCAGAGCGGGAAAGGAGCTAAACGTGACAGTTTGCCAAAGGAAAGAGATGAAGTATGATTACTCCTATTATTTTGAATTATTTTTTGTATTAATTTTTAGTATGCTTTGAAAACAATGTTTTTCTATTTGTAGATTTCCTCTAAGAGAAGAAAGATATCAGATGACATATTAGCAATACCTGGGCCGAGCGGTGTTCATCATGCAAATACTGCGAGTGATTTCCATGATGACTCGGAAGAAACTAATATATTGTTTACTCTTGCATTCATGATATTACTTTTATGTTTAGTTATAGAAATTTAGTTACTCATTTTTTTGTTACAAAGTTCTTTTTTTTACCTGCATGACCGTCATCTAAAAAAATTTGTTTTGTTTCTTAGGGTATAATCATTCATAAAAAGAAATCAAGATTCTGTAAAAATTATCAAGGGGAGCAACTCATCTTTGAAGCGATGGCTAATCCAGCTGTCTTTGCTTTCTCTGTGTGGGATGAATTGTTCATAAATCTCATAGACACATTAAGTCGGTTAATCGAGGAAATCCTTCAGAGGTCAACTGAAGGTCTCAGTCTTCAAGACCTTATAAGAATTTGTGTGTTTGCTCCTGGTCTAGACTATACAATAAGTACTTGCTTGAGTACAGTAGAAGAAATGACTGTAGAAAAAGTGCTCTATGGAATTTGCAAAGTACTTCAAAGCAAAAAAAAAACACTCCGTTTGGATGAGAAGCTGATATTCGACATCGTTACTATAAGACGACCCATTGGTGCCGGCAGAAAATCAATTTTAAATATTGAAGTAGATCGTCTGCGAAAGACAAGTGTTGTGGCTATTCCTTCAGATAATGAAAGTATTTGTTGTGCTCGAGCCATCGTCGTTGGTCATGCTGCTGTTACAAAGAAGCAGCAATATAATTAATTCAATCCGGAATGGCAGCAAACCACTTCAAAAGACTCTAGCTCTCAAACTACATGAAAATTCTGGTATCCCTATAGGACCTTGTGGTCTAGATGAAATTAAAAAGTTTGAAGAACTTTTGGATGTTCAGATACATGTCATTTCAGCTGAGCATTTTAACAAGGTAAATTTCATTTTTTTGTTGTGTTTCAAATTTTCTAGTATTTTTCTTTTATTTTTAGTTAAATCTTTTTTTAAATTGATTAATGATAAATACATGCCATAATAAGAGTATTAAAAACTTAAGTTACATTTTTTTTGTATTGTGTTTCAATATTTCCAGTATTTTTCTTTTGTTTCCCGTTAATTCATTTTTATTTATTAATGACAAATACATAAGTTAAAAATAATTTTAAACACTTAAGTTTCATTTGTATTTTGTTTCAACTCTTCTAGTGTTTTATTTATAGTTATATCTTTTTTAAGAAAAAAATTACACATGAGTAAATTAAATATAACTAAATGTTTTTTTTCTTAATTTCAGTTAATTTATAAAGGTGTAGGAAAACTCATAAAATATTTTTGTGGCATCATAATAAACATTATGACTTGATTAAGAACATGAGTGGTTTCTTAGGGAAACAATTTTATTGTTCACATTGTGACGAAGGTTATGAACATTATTGGGAACATCATTGTGAGAAACGATGTAATGAATGTTATATTGAAAATTGTATTGGAAATAACCCTCGGTCATGCAGTAATTTCTATCGCACTTTTAAATCGGAGGATTGCTTCAATAGACATTTAACTATTACTGGTTGAAAACAAGTATCCAGCTATTTCAATGTAAAAATTGTCATCAGATAATTAAACGAAAAAGTCGTTCACCTGAGCAACACATATGCGAAAAATCAAAATGTGTTTCTTGTAAACAATTTATGTGCATGAACAGTCATTTATGTTTTTTGGAGCAAAAAAAACCGAAACCTTCCAGCGAAAAGCTAATTTTCTTCGATTTCGAAGCTATGCAAGAAACAGGAAAGCATATAGTAAATTTTGCAGTATTACAGTATTACGATGGACAAGGGATGGTAATCGAAGGGGTCGATGTAATTAAAAAGTTTTGTGACTTCCTGTTCTCGAAATGCCATGAAGGCTGCACAGATATTGCACATAATTTGAAAGGGTATGACGGTCAATTTATTTTGGCTCATCTGCTTAGTCAGGGGATTAAACCTCACGTGATTACTAATGGTTCTATGCTTATGTCTATGGAAATAATTTCTCATAAAATAAGGTTAATAGATTCACTACACTTTCTTCCTATGCCGTTGTCTAAATTTCCGAAAACTTTTGGACTTGAAGAGTTGACAAAAGGGTATTTTCCACACCTTTTTAACACTGCAGAAAACCAAGCCTACTTAGGAGCTCTTCCAGATGTTGTTAATTATGCGCCGAATTTCATGAACCCCTAAGACCGTGAGAAGTTCCGGAAAAGGTACGAACTAAGGAAAGTGAACCCCTTTGACTTCAGAAAAGAATTATACGAATATTGCAAGTAAGATATTTTTTTAAATAAATTCAGAAGCTTTCCTTTATTTTAAATTGTAGAAGTATATGTTTTAATCAAAATCATGAGCCTTGGTTTATATTTATTGGTAACTGCATATTTATTCATTAGTGACTTATTTATAAGTATTAGGGAAAAAAATTTATTTATTTATTTACATTTAGGTCAGATGTCGACATCTTAAGAAGATGCTGTTTACAGTTCCGGAGAGAATTTATGACAATAAACGGAGTAGATCCATTTTCTTACACTACTATAGCATCGGCATGTATGGCCGTCTACAGAAGTAACCACATACCCCAAGAACAGATTCCGATGGTTCCAGTCAGGGGATAGGTAACAAAAGTTAATTTTAACAAAGAAGCGTTGGAGTGGTTGATGTATTTGGAAAATACGATGGGGATTGAAATATGCCACGTTTTAAATGGAAGAGGAGAAAGGAACTTTGGTGATGCTTACGTAGACAGATTTTGTGAGGAAAGCAATACTGTATTTCAATTTTATGGATTTTTTTCATGGTTGCGATATATGTTTTGATAGAGATGATATCAATCCTGTCTCAAAAATACCAATGTGGGCACTTTTGAAGAAAACGAAAGAGAGGGCTTCAAAAATTAGAAGTTTGGGATTCAATTTAAAAGAAATCTGGGAGCACGAATATCACAGGATGAAAGAAAGGGATGCTTCTATTAGAGATTTCTGCAGCAAATTAGATATAGTGGAAAGACTGAATCCTCGGGATGCATTTTACGGAGGCAGAACGAATGCTACTAAATTATTTTATGAAGGAGAAGCTAAGTACACAGATTTCAACAGCCTTTACCCCTTCGTGAATAAATACTCCCCATATCCAGTAGGGCATCCGGAAGTAATTACTAGTAATTTTAGTGATTTTTCTCAATATTTTGGCATTGTTAAATGCTCCATTTTACCTCCTAGTGGCCTGTATCATCCTGTTCTACCTTTCAGATCACACGGAAAATTGACATTCCCTTTATGTTCTACGTGTGTAGAAACCCGATGTAATATTTGAGAACATGATGATGCAGATCGCCTTTTGAAAGGAACATGTGTCACAATCGAGGTGCAAAAGGCCTTAGAAGTTGGATATAAACTAATAAAAATGTATGAAGTACACCATTTGAAAGAGCAATCAACTTCTCTATTCAAATCGTACAACAATAAGTTTTTGAAAACCAAACAGGAAGCTTCATGATGGCCTGAAAAATGTGAGACAGCTGCAGAAAAATCTCTTTATATAAAAAATTACGAAGAGCATGAAGGTGTTGTCCTGGATCCAGACAGATAGAAAAAATCCCAGGAAGACGACAAGTATCCAAACTTTGCCTGAATAGTTTCTGGGGGAGATGGGAGATGAAAGAAAATAAAATTCAAACCACTTTCGTCTCTTCTCTTCCAGAATTTAATGCAATTCTGACAAGCACTACGAAAGAGGTACTTAATTTTCTTCATTTCATACGAAAGTTGTTTTTTGTTCATATATGCTGTTCTGAAGTGGAAAATGAAAGAAGAGTTTTCTCCACAATCAGAACAGACGAATATCTATTTGGCTGCGTTTACAACATCACACGCTCGGCTCAAGCTCTCGAACCTGGAACCATCCGGCCCCAAAACCGAGACCTTGCCACTGGGCCACCGCGGCCCCGATGACTTGGAGGGAGATACCATTGTAAAATTTGTTTCAGGTAAGGGGAAAAAATGTTATTCTCTGATGTAATAAGAAAATCTTTTCAATATGTGTTTATTTTGCTTCAAACAAATCTTAAAATTGAGCTTATTTATTTCTTTGCAGGCGGAGCAAAGAATTATGCGTATGTCACAAAATCAGGAAATTCTGTATGCAAAAAAAAAAAAAATACGAGGTTTCTCATTAAATTACGAAAATAGCTTAAAGCTGAATTTTGGCAGTGTACTAAAACTAGTAAGGTCTTTTGACGATGAAAGGATTACTGTAAGGAATCCACGAAAGATTACAAGAGATGTCAAAGCTGGTAAGATCATAAATAAAATAGAAGAGAAATATATAGAAAAGTGTACGATAAGCGTGTTATTCTTGATGACCTGAATTCTTCCGTATGGATACTAACAGAGATGTGAAGATGTACAGTTTATTTATTTATTTTTCTATGTTATAGATAAGTAAAAGCTACTGTTATTTTACTATTATTCCTGAGTCTTTTTTTATATAATGGCTTCTTCTTTTCCTGATCAGATATTTTAATATTTTATTTCTTTTTAATAAAAACTTGCTGGGTGTTCAAGATTTTATAAAACTTTTCATGGGAATTTTCTATTGATCACAGTGAAACACAAACTTGTATATACTTTCAAATTATTTTTATTGCAGATAATAATAAAAAAATAATACATCAATAAGTTATCCACGTATTTCTTTTAGCATACATATGCTTTGTTGATTTAGGCTTTTTTACAGTGTTTTTTACAGGATTATCTTTAAATATTTTCCAGTTAACAATATAAGCTGCAGGATTGCTCATTTCCTTTAAAGCTGCTTGAAATTATTTGAATCCTGATGGAGATGTCTTTCTGTTCCTGAGTAAATCTGTTACTAAACTCACGATATTTGTTCGAGGTATGCGTTGACCCTTATACACAATTTCTCCTTCGGGTGTCCACGATAATATGGAATGATTAACTTTCAGGAAATCTAAAATATTCTTTGCAGTATTTATTTACCGAACTGGGGCAGTCTTTAGAATTTTTGTTGTAATAACATCCTCTTCTGGAACAGTTCCAGGCTCTTGATTTTCAGGAATTGATGTTTCTTGGATTTCTGTAGTTTCTGCCTTTTGTTGAGGATGCTGGATTTTAATAAACTTTTGTAAAACCTGCAAATATTGGTTAGCCTTCTCACTTTCTAGCAAATCTTTTCTTTGAAGAATATTTTTCATTTTAGCATCTAAGTCAGATAAATGATACATAATTTCTGCTCGATCTTCAGGTATAAGACTATTTTCTTACTGAACTCCATGGATTAGAGAACTAATCACAAATATTGCAGCAGGTAATAGAAATGATAAAAATCCTTCACTACGTTGATTGAGAAGTTACCTCTTCTTATATAGCGGCAGCCTTCTGTCTGAAAGTTTTCGTAAACTTGTTTTGTAAGGAGTTAGTTTATTCTTTTGTTTCTTAGAGAGAGGCATATTTCCACGAAGGACATTTATCGCACAATCACACAAAGCTTTAATAATATTATTTGGGCAAGTTTTTAATATTGAATTTTTCGATTTGATTTTACAAATTGCTTTCAGGTATTCCAACTGTTGTTGCGTACACATGTTGACGAATAAGTACGAAAATATAATAACAGTAGGTTTTTGTATAGTTTCTAAATGTTTGGCAAATGCTTTAGCTTTGTAGACTGCATAATGAGAAAACTTATTTCGTGCATGTAAGGACACAAAACGTCGAAAGAAGGTAAATCTTTTACCTTAAGGCATTCAAAATCATCGCGGTTTAAGATATCACGCCCGGTCAAAAACTCTAAAAATTTCTTTTTTTCAAGTCCTTTCATGTAAATTTAGGGAAACGTTTCGAATATAACTGTCAACACACAATGAAAAGTATCGTATGGTAATTCGCCATCTTCCCATTCGATATGATGTAAAAACTTTGTAATCTATGAATAGGTATTTTGTTTATTACGATCCAAACTTTCAAAAGAATGCGGTGATTTAAACATCCATTGTCCACAGAAAGTATCGCCATTCACGGCACACACCGCCAACTCTTGGACGATGAAGCATCCCGGAGAGAGTTGAAGTCCTTCAAAGTCTAAGACTGCAGAGGCCATGGTGTTTGTAACACAAATGACTGGCGAGGTTGATACGCGTAGTATTTATCACCTGGGAAAAGTGCCGTGCGCAGGCGTTGTGAATCATCTGTTTGAGGTGTTAGATCAATCAGCAGATAACGAAATGCTTTCGAGGTGGCATCTTCGTATACTTCTCGAAAAAATTTTAATTTGTTTGGGTAAAGTTGCCTTACTAAATGCATGGCTTGGGACCGATCTCGTGGGTTTTTAAATATCAACATGTAATGTGCATTCAATGAAATATCACGCTTTTCTTTTTCTTTATGAAATATATTTTGAACAATAAAAATAATACTCAAATTACTGTGATGACTTCCTTTAGTAAACAGTTTGGTTAACTTGTCATTATTTCAAAGCTCTGACATAAGATCATCTATGACTTTTAGAGCATTCTAAATAGTATTGATATTAGAAGGCAGTCCTTCGTGAAATTCTACAGTTTTCATTTCTTGGTAAAGATTTTGATAAGCCCCATAGCACCAAATTATTTTAGGTGGAAAGGGATGTATCATTTTAAAATCGATTAATTTCTTTACCAGATGTGTCTTTCCACAACCTGTTGAGCCACCTACAAGAGCGGTAAAAGGGTGTCGCAGATGTATTGAATTCATGATCAATGACTGAACATTTTCAAGTTTGGTTATATTTATACTAAATAAACAAACACAAATATAAATAAACCTGTTTGTTGTTTAAAAATCATTCTTACACCATATCTTTTTTTTACAAATTGGTACATTCCAAAGTCATTTTTCTGGCAATGAGATAAATTGTTTACAATGGAATACAAAGAATGTCCTTGGCATCGTTTTAAAATAAAATAAATACAATAGGCACCACAAACATTAGAAGTAAGACTTTGCAGGGTGGTCGAATTCCAGTACACGGAAGAATAATTTGAAGTGAAATCTTGGAATCTTGGGCCATAAAATTCAGGGGGTTTCCATACGAATCGAAAAATTCAATGTCGTCGGCTTCCTGGTAAAAAGCAAGCCAGTGGGATCCAGGTTCTGATGACTTGTCGGCATTCACCACAATGGCAGATTTTCCTTTCGACATCGGAATAGTGTCTGATGCAAATACGCCACGGAAAAAAAGGTGAAGTATAAAGGTCTCTTGATAAAATAAAATGTATCTCATTTCCATTCATTTTCAATTTCCAAAGTCGTATAAAATGTTTCTAGTTTTATTTATTTCTATGACGTTATCAAATTCGGCGTAAATAAACACGCAAATAGTTTGAGGCAGAATTTTTAAAAATTTAATTTCTAGTCTCAAATTGCTATGTTTAATCAGATTTAAATGGTCCCCGTTACAAAAATCAGGTGATAAGTTAAAAGCAAGCAATGTGTTCCCATTTTTATATTCTTCCCTTGAAATGAATAATGCTTGATCTTGGCCAAATTTATCAGTTCCAGGAAACAAACTGTAGTAACCTTTGATGTAATTGTTTGCATCAAAATTCAGTTCGAGTGGATTATGCGGTATAGGTTGGCCATCTACATTGATTCCTATAAAGTTCATATCAAAATGTTGAAAATCGAATGGGGATTTTTGAAATGTTCCATGAAAAGCATCATTTTCCACACATCCTACAATAATCCTCTTAGGCATCTAACCAACGAAAATATTGTCTTGAACCATCGACATACTTCCATGGGGAACGAAATATACTTTACAAAGTATTTTGTTAATAGGATATTTGGCAGTTTCTTTCTCCGAAGATTTCATGTGTCCTAAAATAACACCAGCACTGACACGCACTTTTCGGACTAACAAGCTGATCTTCTCCGAAACAACTTTGTGTCCTTCAGTTCCTTGCAAACAAAACTCGGGGTTACTTCGAATTAATTTTATTTTCACATCTACTAAATTCATTAGCAATCTTTCTTGGTGAAACAAATCGCTGTGTATGCCTCCAATCATATCCACGGTAGCTCTCGAATCAAAAAATTTAGACTGTTTTTCAAGTCCATTGTCATTGTCTTTGTAAAACATTTCAGAGGTAAGATGAGAAGTCTTGTTGTCAAAACCATGATTCAATAATGTCTCAATGTAGGATCGATAAGTATACGTATTGCTCGAATTAGACACCAGACGATCATTTAAGGAAACATCTACTTGACTGAAGAGAGAATGTAGAAACAAGTTCACAGGGCCAATCTTAGTTTCGGACTAGCCGTCAGGTACAGTTTTAATTTCTTTAGCAATAGGTGATCCGTCTGCTTTCAAAATTTTTGCTTTAACGTATAGTTGGGTTGGACTCAAATCCAGATATTCATCTCCACTTCCAGAAATATGAAATTCAACAGGCCCTCCATCGAATACATTGGACAAGGGATGAAATTCAATCCATTGCCCGTTTCCTACATCCGTTTGCGTTGGAGGTAAATGGAACAGTTCCAATTCCTATTTCACACATTCTGGAGATCCTTTCAAAATGTATGCCATTAAGCATCAAAAATGTCTCGACCTATCGTCTTCCGCACCTTAGATGAAATGATTCTTTTCTGTTGCTTTCGCTTCCTTTTATATTTTCCCTTCCAAATCATCGATTGTACCTGACCAATAGCTTTACGTTCCAGATTTTTTCCTGCTTCTTTACTTCTTCGCTTAGCGACGATTTTGATATCTTCTCCAGAAACAACATCGTTTATTACATTCGTTCCTGTGATGAGAGCTTCCTTTCCAAGCGCTTTCCCTCCTTTCACTTGAAATGGTGATGCTGCTCGAAACAAATGGCGAAATATTCCACCTAATCCATAACCTTTTTGAAAGGATACGCCTTCGTAATATGGAATTCCAGAACCTTTATTATTCGTATATGTTCCTGGAATTTCGTGCAACAGCACTCATACGGTACTTTTGTAACGCAACTCATTCTCGTAATACAAACGAGGAATGAATACTTATGCCAAGAGCTCTTGCCTATTTATAGGATTTGCCACATTCGAAAATGTAAGACGATAATCACTTTTCCTCTTTCAAATGGGACTAATGCACCTGAATTAAGGCGCAGTTCTATTTCTATTTGAAAGGATTGGCGGATGACGGGTACGTAAAAAGGTCTGTCATAATGAGCGCTGACCACATCATCGTCTTTTCCTGAAATTCTTACAACTCTTAAAAAGGGTGCTTCAACGTGACCGACAACGACAGGTTGAACAATATCGCTATACACATAAAAAACTGAGAATGCTGCATGTGGGTCAGCTACAAAGGAACTTTCCCCGACTCCTTCAATAATATGCGGGTGAAAACCTAAGAGATCGCACGAACCTTCTATTAACACAACTTTTGATTTCTTTTCTGTTTTATTTTCACTCGTTTGTTGTTAGCATTGAATTTAAAATTGATTTTTCCTTCATGTGAAGGTAGCACCATGGCTTGCAAAATATCGGGAACAGTTTCATAGGAGCCTGGTGCAATCTTTCTGGTAATTAATTTTCCATCCCCCAAATCAAAGCCGAAGATATTATTTTTTCATTTACATTATACCACGTACGTGGGAAAATTATTTCGGCTAATCCGAATTCCCATCTTCCTTCTAATAATATAGGAGAAGGCAGCTGAATCACGAAACTTGAAATTTTATTATTGGGAAAATAATGTAGAGAGCTATCAGAGGGAAGTGTCAGATAGAATGACATCTTGTTTTATAAATGTTGGTTTTTTCTGTAGACATTATTTATAGTATCTTCACCTCACTCACCCACGCATTAAACTCATCAGAGTAACCTTGAAATTTAACAAAATATTCTATTTCTCCATTTCTTTTCCTTTTTTTAGTCACTTTTTTCACAGGATAATAGCCGGAATCCACAACCTTCTGCATTTCTTTCTCGTAAAATGTGCCTTCGATAACATTATTGTGAAAGTCCCGCAACCTATAAACAGTTGGAATCCTAGGAACAATCTTATGAACAGTAAATATTTCCCTAGACCAATTATATTCGTATCCTTTCCCAAACCTTTCTTTCCATTTACTAATACGAACTGTGTAGTCTACTTTAAAAGAAGATTTTTCTGATTTCTGTTTAGAAATATCACCATACAAATTATGCCATACTTCTGCTTGATTATCAATATTTACGGAAGATGGTTCCATTTTAATACTACGATGCCGCGTATGATTATAACTGTAGATTAATTTTTCAATCACATCAATGTACTTTCTAGTGTTATATTCTGTAAAATATCTTGTCATTTTTGACATCAGGGTTCTGTGAAAGCGTTCAACGACGCTAGCTATAGTTTTATTATTCGTTGTAAAGAAGTGAACATTCATTTTCATTAAATAATTTTCAACCAACCGGTTTTTGAATTCCGTTCCTTTATCCTTTTGTAATAATTGTGGTTTCCGCGTTCTTTGAATATTTTCTTAAACCCAATTAAAATACTTTGACCAGTCTTATCTTTCAAGGGGATTGCCCAGGCAAACTTGGAAAACACGTCTACACATGTCAATAAATTAACTATATGTCAATAATCCACTATTAAATTTACTTAGATACTGCATATCTAACAAATCATCCTGAAACTGTTCATCTATTCTTCCTACTATGACTCGATTTCTTTTAAAATTTCGTCTTGCAGATTCATGTAGTGTGTAAGAATCTTTACTTTCTAGCCATTATTTATACCCTTATTCTTCACATTATTTCCTACAGCTCTGCGTATAGCATTTAAACCTCCAAAACTTGATGACTCTTTAATATTTTTATAAAACTTTTCAAGAGAATTTTCTGCCATTGATTTTAAATTAATCAGTATTTAAAAATATTTTTTTTACACTTTCATGAGAACAAAACATACAGAGAGACAGTCAGATAACTTATAAGAGATAATAAGATACACAGTAACCTTTATATATATATATACACTTGTATGAAATCTAAGAGAACAAATAAGAACAAACACATATAAACTTTGAGAAAACAATTTCTTTATTAAGAAACATTATTTTACAAATGGTGAAATGCTATATCAGTAGAATGCTTATTCACATGCATTTCTTCTACTTTTTCAAAAATACATTTAGCATCCAAAAATTCAAAGAATTTATCTGCTAACTGACGCAAGTAAGGGCGATTTATATTTACATTGACAAAATTTTTAGCTAATATATGCCAGTCAACATTATACAAAGCTTCTTCAAAATGAATATTGAAACAATCTTCTCTACCACTTACCATGCAATTATGGGGCACAGAAAATCCACAGCTGCAAAAGTCACAGTTCTTCTTTACAATGACCGATAAATTATTTGAAATACAGTCTGTTAAGTGTTTGAAAAGAACATCTTTCAATTCTTCTACTCCGGCTGGAGTTTCACCATCGTAAAGGTTCCATCGTCCTTCATCAGGATGTTTGTCCATTTCGCTTAACACATATTCCTTGAGAGTGTACGTTAAGAGTTTATTTTTTCTGCTCTCTAATATAGGTTCATGTGAATAGAGCAACTTGTTGAATTGATCATCCCTGAGTACTACTAACTCAGGGAGAAGTTTAAAGGATGAATCTTTTCGTTGAAACAATCTTTGAAGGCTTACTCAACATCTGTTGTTCAATGTGTGATTAAACAAACACATATCTTTCATCACTGTAACAACAGCATCGGGATCTTTACAAGGTTCAAAGTGGCACATCTTGCGAAACAGGTCACTCCAAATTGCAAGTTTCAAGGAGACTCCATTTTTTGTTGGATGCAGGCAGCCATTTTCGCCTTTCGAAAAGATTCTGACATGGACACGGGTCTGGCCTTTAAAAGTGTTCACATAAGTGTAAACATCTCCTCCAAGATGCACCATATTCTTTGATAATGAATTCAGAGTCGTTTCTGAACCCATTCGATTGTTAGAGCATAATTTCTTGGACACTTTACCTTGTTGTTCACTATTGCGGTTTGAGACTCCACATGCTTTTGAGAAAGACATCCTTCAGAAAAATTAAAATTCTTCCAGCAACCGGAACGACAGTCAAAATCAAACACAGGCAAAGGAACAAAATGAAATGGCAGACGGTAGATGACGAGTAACCCAAAAAGAGAGAGAAATCTTCTGCTCACTTTATTTCTCTAAAACAGCCAATCAAAAAACTCTGATAACATTTGACGTCATCCGGTCAGCCAATCAAATCACGGAGAGCAGATGATGATCACTCTCCGTGACGTCATGCCACCTGAATTCCCCTGCACTAACACGTTCAGACATTCCTTTGTAACCTGTTGCCACTCACAAAAGGCTAAGTTTTCAATCGTGAAGTCATCATCTCCTCTTCACTTTCCTTCCTCTGAATCCGTAGTTTCATTTCAGTTCGAATGATCTCCACAACATTAAACAACTATACTCTACGACTTTGAAACACGTATTCTGGCAATAGTGGATATTTTCACCGATAAATGGCGCCACTAGAGATATGGTAAAACTCAAATAGATTATTTTTACGTCCAGCGGTAGTACGTCTGACGGCGAACATTAAGGTCCCGGGTTCGAATCCAGACCAGGATGAGTTTGAAGTTTTTTTGTCGCAATTCGCATCGTACAAGTAAGTTCAATTATAAATTTGATTCATTAAGTTAATTAATATTTAAGCCTCGATTAATTAATTAATATTCCTCACGAACAATAATTAAGCCTTGACTAATTAAGATTCCTAATTAACTGACTTTGCAGAGAACTCGACAAATGATGAAAATCGATGAAAAAATTCTAAGTCCAAAAAATGACGTCACTCTCCTCCACTCACTTCAGTTCATATGAGCACAAAACAACTAAACTCAACTCGAAAGCAGGAGGAAATAACTCAACTCAACTCGAGGGGGAAGGAAGGGGGAGAAACAGGAAGAGACAACTCAACTCGAGGGGGATGGAAGGGGGAAAAGCAGGAGGAGACAACTCAACTCCGAATCGATAGTGAGAGGTTTACTACTGATGTGTACCTCGAGATGATATGCATATGATTTCTTTCAAGTATATATTTTTTAATCTAGTCTTAATGTCTGTGATTTGCCTACCTGCTCAAATAACTGTAGCTTCCTTTTTAGATTTTCATATCCGACATTTGGGAACGAACTTCAACTGTATATTTTAATGTGCATTTACTTATATATTTCCTATTAGCTCCACGTATTGAAAACTAGGGAGGTATTAACATTAATAAAGTTGTCTATATAAGGAAAGTTTCACTGTAAAATTGATTGTTTTTCTCGGCTATTTGTTTAGAAGTAAACATATTGATGCATACCTACAAATGCTTGCTCGTCCGAAAAGGTAACATATGCGGGTATAATATTTAGAATAAGGCAAGCTCTATTTTTCCTCATATAAAACATTCAAGTTGTACTTTTCCAGGATTTCATCATGATGTGCTACTTAAACAGAAATGTCTTCGAAGCATTGCGAAAGAAAGCAGTACCTGAAAGTCAATCAATTAAAATTTGTAAAACAATATGAATATTAGAAAAATAATTTTTTCAGATTTTTATTCAGTGCAAAGACGGATTTTTAGCTAATATTCTCATTAAAATAGCTAGATACATCAAATTTGCCGATGGCTTTATGACATGTCTTGTAGATCTGCATCAAAGTTTGAATTAATTCAATCGATGAGTTAACCGTTTATCGCTCTGTCTCTTCGCGTGTTTGTAAATAAAATAGCTGAGAAACGTAGTTGCTTTTAGGAATGGAATTTATTTCCGTATATGTATATAAGTCTTACAAACGGACGTGTAAATGTATATGAAATATCGAAACCAATTGGTTGCTAGGACTTGTTGCGTCATCGCGGTACGTAACACAATTGGAGGGGGCTTTTTTTTCTTCCTCTGTGATTCATTGTGGAGATACAGATTTTTAGAAGTGGAAATGAACAGAACGTGCATTATTGTGTTAGCATTCTAGAAATTAGAGGGGAGAACACTCCCGATGGTTGTTAAAGAAGTTGAGTTTATCTATTTGTTTGAAATTACGTTTAATATGAAATTTTGCCTTCATGTAATTGTTTGATGTTTTATTTTCTGTCTCTTGAAAAGAAAATATATTCACACACACACATGGGCATAACACATTTCTATTTAATCGATAATTCGATTACCAAGTTCAAAATTATCCTTCACGAAGTGACACAAATTATTCTAAGATAATTTACTGTTCGAAGTATAATTATATATTTTCAATACGACGATGGATAAAAAAAAGTTTACAAGTGTAATAAAAATTAATTATTAACATTAGACAGAAAATACAAGAGGGAATCAAGAGGCATACTTGCCGATCACTTTTCCACATAATCGCCAAATATATTCTAGTCATTTATCTGTAAGTAGGACAAACTTGTTTAACCCAGATTGAAAGAAATCACAACACTTCCCATTGAGCAAGTTCTCAGCAGCTGTTTTTATATCACTATCTAAAGAGAACCTTGTTACAGATAAGTGCTCTTTCAATTTCGGAAAAAGGAAATAGTCACTGGGCCATCGTAAAGCCACACGACGAAAACGTCCTGACATGTTGAGTGACGGTGTTATCTTCATGCATGGCAATTCCCTAATTGCTCGTAAAACTCAAGAATTGCTGCAAAAGTTCAAGTGGGATGTCTGGAGCGCCCCCTATGAAACAACCCAGATTTGGCGCCCAATCTGGGTTCCAAACACTTATCTGGAAAAAAGTTCTCTTCAGATAGTGATGCTGGCTCAATGGGCAGGGACGTGATTTCTACCAAGCCGGGTTAAACAACTTGGTCCTGTGTTCAGTTAAATGCCTAAAGAGATTTGTTGATTATGTGGAAAAGTGATCGGAGAGAGTATGCCTCTTAATTTCCTTTTGTATTTTATGTCTATTGTTAATACATAATTTTTTATTACTCTTGTAAACTTTTTTTGGATCCATCCTCGAATGATTTAAGAACGCATGAATGTCCCTGAAAAGCAATGAGAACGTGGTTTGATATCTTATCTCCATTCTTCACTTGTGCATTATACTAAAGAATTGAATCAAATCTGCTTATAAGTGTGCTGATATTTATTAAAATTATTTATCTATCAATATAGCTACATTACAAAAATGTTTATCCAAATTCGACGACCTTCAGCTATGATTTCGCCTAGTTAACAATGCAATTTTGTTTTAATTTTTAATGTGTAATCATAAATATAAACGTGTATTTTAAGAATCATTTGCCTTTCTAAGCCTATTGTTTTACATGTTCTACGATAAAAGATTATGCAATTATAATATTAGCTTTGAATTTCCATTTCCTTCTTTAGGTTGTAATAATAACTCAGTCGAGGAAGAGCCTCAAAGCCAAACTAACCTAATAATTAATTTTAAAGCTTTATTTATTTCGTAAACTCAAAAATTAATTATTCTAAGACTTAAAGATAGCAGTTTAATTAAGTTTTATACCTCTATCACTTTTTGGATCAATTATTTAAAGAAGCCCTTTATCAAATTATTCAATTAAAAAAATCTTGTTCTTATCTTCTCGATAATAAGACACTCGATCTGCCTCATTTACAAAATCATTTCGATTTCAATTTTTATATTTTCTTTCATTAAGCTTTGAAAAATTACGAATTCGCCCTCGGAATGAGGGGCAGCTTCATTTATTTCGCGGCGGTCTTAAATATACTGAAGTTTTAGAAACGCAAAGATGTTTTCTTTCTATCTGATCTCATGCCTGAGAAATAACTCACTCGTTACTGCAGAGTTTGGCTTGGCTTTCGTTAATTTCGAAAATTTTAAGTTCTTTAATCTTAAATATATTCCGCTGCTGTTTTAGTTTAAGTGATAGAAAAAGAAATTGTATTTTTTAAAAATAACTTCAAGGCATAAATTAGGGAAATTTACTTTTAATGTGGAACTTAAAATCGTCGAGCATTTAATAGCATCCATATATTAAACATTAAACCAGAGTTTGTTCCTTATTTCTTGTTATTTTTTTTGTAATTCAAAACTACCTGACAAAAATAATTCTATATAAAACAGGTATGATGCTCTGCTTTACAGAATAAAATTTCCCTAAATTATGAAATATCATTTAAACTTCCAATGATGGGACATAAATGAACAGAATATTTTTATTTATTTTTTGAAGATGCTTCTAAAACATTGAATCTGATGCGGTAATTTATGGAGATATCAGCACATTTACACAATATCGAATTTTTGAGCTCTCTTCTTTCATTAATTATTATTTGTGTATGTTTTGGACATTTAAATGCAGTCTTAATTAAAATTTTGCGCAAAGAGCACATTAAGGGATTTTAGATTTATCCCCCCATTGCATTTAGCTAAATACATTTTTAATTATATTTTTTAAATATAGTTGTTAAAAAGCAACAAAAGATTAATACTTCGCATACTACTCTCTAATACTAATGAAATCAATTAATACTACTATCTTAGAAAAATAACATTGATCTCTAAAATCTAATGAAATAATTTTTCTTCTACAATGGCTTAAGATTTGTTGCAGTGGCTTATACAAAACTAAAATATTTTACAATGTTGCATTGGTATAGAAAATTATGAGCTTAATAAATAATGATCTGTAATCCTCCAAACTGAACGATAGAATATGCAACTAATCCATCGAAGAATCCCGGGAAGAGAAAATCAAATTATAAAAGCAAACGGTTCAAATAATTTCTGTTTGCTATTTACGCCGCAGCTGAGCTGTAATCTCAAGTATGGGCATGCGCTTTGATTAGTTCGATCCACTGCAAGACAGGGACATCATTATTAGGAAAGAGAGCAAAATAGATATTCTGTAGTGGGTTACGATATTGTTTGAGAAATTCCATACTCGAGCCGTCTGTAATTAGTTTATGGACTAATTAGAGACTTTTCCTGGAAAATATTCCCTCATCCTCCTTACAGAATAGATCTCGCCCACTCTGTTTTCTTATTTTGGCCCCATTAAAGGTATCTTTCATGGCAAGAGGTTCCAGAATGGCTAAGTTGTTAAATAAGCTGATGCAACCTTATTACCATTAGCGTTACGGTCTAAGACGTGGGGGTGAACAAATTGTGCCTCGTTAGAAGTAGTATCTCAAGATGGATAGCATTATGTTTAATTAAGCCCAATAAACTATACCTCAAATCATAATAAAGTATTTTGTTCTAATACATTTTGTATTCTTTTAGTTGGCGAAAGTAACTTATTTATTCGAAAAACATCTTATATCATATTAAATGCTGCAGCATACAACATGCTTAAATATATATACTGGTTTTTAAAAAGTCAAATTGTGTCACAGCAAATAATTTGTGTTTGATAAAGGATACAAAGTATAACTTTTATTAAGTTGAACATCTCAAGAATAAAAAGTTGTATTTTCGACAAATGATGCAGCATTCGTTTAACCTCTTCCATTGACCTGCTTCTATCAACCAATGTGAAAAGAAAATTTACAGCTCTGAAATGATCTGGCTTTCTTCCGAAAGGAAATCTAATCTACTCAAGATCCATAAAATCAGCAATTGGACGCCCATAAGGCATCTCTTTGTAACGTTATAAAACATTAGTCTGTCCATTGCGGGGAAAAAGAAACTTTGCGCATTCTTATGTGATACTGAGGATAAAGCTTTAGTGCTTTCCTTTTTGTTATGAGATTCGGACGCAATACGACAGACAGCCGTCCATTAAATATTTATTAAAGATAGATCCTTCTTACTCTTTGAACTTTCATAAGACACTCTCAGTTCTCTAGCAGAATAATTCAGTTTCGGCTTTAGAAACGGTGTACGGTTTAAAGTTCGGATACTATTCATAGGATGTTTTCTTTTTGATTTCATTCTCCCTTATAATTTTGTATTGCATATACACTGCCAACAAAAAGAATATTTTAATTATATTACTTTGATAAAAAAAGGAAATACAATTTATATTTGAACATTGAACCATTTCAAGATAAAGAATACAGTTTTCTTAAGAGAAAGGTTGCATAAAGACTTTTAATAAAAAATATATGAATAAAATCAACATAGTAAAAATTGGGCAAAGTTTAAGTATATAAAATATACCAAATTCCATAACTAAATAATAATAATAATGACATAGGATTTCGAAAATAAGATTTATTCTACACTTCATGAGCTCTAAGCTATTTAAATAGTTGAAATTATTCTAAACTGACAGTACGCGCACGGCGTTGCTCGTGGAATCAGGACTTCAACAAAATGAAAAAAAAAACGCCCACAATGACATGAAAAAGTTTTGAATACAAAATCAAAACAAAGGATACACATTATTGATTTTCCCGCTTATTTTTTTCGCGATAAACAATAATAAAAAAAATTGCAACGTGAAAATTATTATACCGCAAGCTAAGTATGCGTGATGAATAAATACGTTAAGATACTGCCGAAAATAATAATCAGTTATTCCATTCAAGGTTATGACGTCACATCCCCTTCAACCAATTACATAACCATCTGCGTTCCGAAGAAGTGCCGCGCGAGGAACTTTATCCGTAAAAATAACTCTCAACAGCCCAGAAAAAAATTAATTTAAAAAAACTTGAAAAGATATTGTAACCGTTGTTGTTTTAAATCCGACAGAACCGTTCTACTTATAAGCTGAAAAAAATTTAAAATAATAGTGTTATTTGAAAGTCGGATGCAACAAATTTAAAGACAAAACTAACAATTAGATGGCAAAACTGACTATTTTTTAAAAAATTCTCAAAATTCAGTAAATTACGTTAGAAATTCAAAACTAACTTCATTAGAACGGAAATCGCGTGCTCTTTCCGATGGTCTATCTATTTTTTGTCATATAATTATTCGAAACCATTCTATTGAGAAATTGGTGCGAAAAATCAACCAAAACAACACAAAACATTAAATAAAAAAGTTTCTAGATTAAAATTTAAACTTTCGGCTTCGAGGTGCATTCAGTCACCATTACGACTACCTGTGTGCCAAATTTCATGGCTGTAAGTGCGATAGATTCGTCTGGACATCGCAGACAAACACACACACGCACACAAACATTGCCTTTTATAAGTATAGATTCAGTTATACCTTTAAATCACTTTTTACCTCCTTGAAATCATTTTTTTGCATCACTATGGGGATAAACAGCTAGTGTAGGAGCAAGTTCTCATACTTCATGTCTTCCTTCTCTCTTTGTATCGTTTTTGAAAATGTGAAAGCGTTTGTCAGAATTATTCCCAGTACATATATATATATATATATATATATACTTCGTGCGCGGAGAATTTGAATTATTAATTTTTTTTTACTTTCTCGTATACGAAGTATACAGAGAGAAAGTATTGTGTAATCGTCAAAAAATTCGAACTCGAGATTTTGACGAATCTCCACGTTTTAGACCTGCCTGAGTCCGAAAAATACAATTCTGGAATCGCGTCTGTCTGTCTGTCTATGAACACGATAACTCTAAAACTATTAGAGCTACGGGGATCAAATTTGGTATGTGGTCTCTAAACATAATTTGTAGGTTTCTGTCAAATTTTGGACACAATCCGTCAACGGGAAGTCTGTCTGTCTTTATGTTCGCGGTCATGTGAACACTATAAGTCAAAAACTTGAATAGCTAGATGGAAATTGATCCTGACAATGGACTCGTCTCCGGGACCAGGGGCGAGGTGTCCCGTAATCAAGAAGAAGAAGAAGCTAGATGGAAAATTAGTACACAGTTTTATCGTCATGAATCTAGGTCCGTATAAAATTTGGTCCAAATCCGTCAAAAAGAGGCGTTCAAATTGAATATTCAATTTCTTTTAATCCGATTCTCATGCGCATACGTACTGGTAGCAATCTGTTATTGTTGTAAATTTTATTTACAACAATAAATAATGTTTTCAAACATGAATTGTAAAAATTTTTCATTGTTGTAAATAAAATTCAAACCGATCTCATTATTTCAGCAAATCTTTTATTCACGCGCTTTTGCAATTCTTACGGTTGCGGTGGTATAAATTGTTTTCTTTGGAATTCAATTCCAAAGCAGAATTTTCGCTTTAGTATTAATTGCATTGCCTATTTTATCGCAGCTTCAAAATAATATTTTTTTGAAACGTGGCAACAGATATTTGATTTCAGGTTTGCTTGTTTGTTTCACTTTCTCGTATACGAAGTATACAGAGAGAAAGTATTGTAATCGTCAAAAAAAATTCGAACTCAAGATTTTGACGAATCTCCACTTAGAAATTATAAGAGAAAGTTTAGGGGAGACCACTCCGGCTGGTTTAAATTCACGAATGTAAATGTTTCGTTACATGTTGAAAGCGGAAATTAAAAGTTTTGACGGTTGATAATACATAATTGGACGACTAACAGGAGTGTATGCTGTTATAGTTAGGTAATTTATTTATCTATGCTAACACACTTTTGTATACTATTTTTTGTTTTACGTTTTTTGCACGGATGTAGAGGTTTTGTGGTCTGGACATACGTGAATACGCAACACATAGTTGCCCATGGGAAAAATTTGGTTTTTCAAATGTACGCCTGCTCCTTTGAGTGTCTGGCCCTGAACCTGTCAAATGCTAATTTTAAAGGTAATTGTTACCTTTTGAACTTGGATGGTAAATCCTACGGTGTTATCGGAATGCGTGAAATTAAAACACTCTCTTTTTTAAACACTCTCACGACGTTTGGACCTAAGTGTGGATTTTCTAACCGTGCGCGCACTCTCGGTACATTGAGGTTAAGTATCAATAGTACTGCCACACCGACTTTTAAACTCAGTTTGTCGGAAGGGTACCCCTTACAATTCTAAAGGAGTTGAAGAGCTTGTTATCTGTTATATGAAGAAGTTGATGTTAATTATTATTGTCCATTAACGTCTCTACAGATAGACATTCTGTAATACCTCCCTCCATTTGTGACATTTTTTATTTATTTATTTGACCTAAACTTACATTAATCAGTGCCAAAATTACTAATTCAACATCCATTCTCTATTCCTCATATATTCGCCATTACTATAAATTACATCATCGTACTCAATCGTATCATCAGGCCCTTATACTCTGTGGAATATACCATCCATAATGCTATATGTCATCCACTTTTACCATTCAATAGAATACATAAAACAAAATACTATATCTTCGCGTATTTTCCTTTAGTTATAATTAACATTAGTTTCTAAATTGTAATCTAAACACTCTTGCAGCTATATCATATCTATCAATAGATTTCTGTCAGCTATCGATTTATCGACAGCTTCCTGAATAAAATCTGATATAGAAAAGATACAAATATAATTAACTAAAATTAAATAGACTGCAAACTCGAAAAATTAAAATCAAGCGTCGAGTTGAGTAATTTCAGTTATTATTTCATAAATAAATTATCTGTTTATTTTCTCAGAAAGATCACATAATCGAGGTTTGCTTTATCATCACGTGATGTTTGACATTAAAAATAAGTTATTTCACGTGTAGCTTAGCTGTGAAAGCGTAACAAACAGACATACTTTCTCATTTAATATATTATTAAGGATTAACGATTTATTATTTCTTAGGAAAGTCAGGTAAAAATCACAGAGAAAAAGAATCAGAGGTCTCACTCCCATAGACCCTAATGACAACTTTTTTTAACATTGCGCTTCACATAGACAGTACGCCACTAGTGGGCTCCAAACGAACTAACAGGAATACGTCATCTCTGTGACGTCACCGTGACGCGAATGAAAACAAAACCAATTCCTATCGTCATGACAACGATGTAAACAATAATTAGGTATTTATTGAATTTTTCAACTCGCTTTTCAACTATTATTAAATTTATGAATAGCTAATTTTTTTATATATATTGTTAATTTAAAAATGTTATTGTTCTAATAATAATGTCATTTATTATTTACATAATTATTTTAAATCTCTCACTAAATTGGCTTTTTCTTCAATACAGAAATTAAAAGAAAATTTGGAATATCATTCAAAACATTAAAAAATTGATTTGCCTGTTTCCTAGGGTACCAATTATTTATAACAAGCGGATGTATAATTTAAGAAGATTAAAGTTTTTTTCATATTATTAATTTCATTTATCCTTTTTTGAAAAAAAGATTTTTCAGATAAGATCATAAATTATTTAAACCAATAGGAAATTAATTTTTATTGAATTAGATATTATATTATCACTTTCAGAACACGTTAAAACTTCAAAGATAAATTAATTTTTCATAAATCCACATTCAATATTATTAAAGACACAAAAATTCATCAAATGTAATTTCTATAAAAGAAATTCACTTGCGGTTTTTTTTACTCTGCAGGAAATTAAATTTGTTGCTTTAGTTAATATTATGCTATTTCTTTCAAAATATTTTGAAACTTCAACAATAAATTAATTTTTAATAAATACACATTCATTCTTGGACAAGATTTAAAAACCAATATAATGTAATTTCCATAAAGAAAATTCATTTGTGAATTTGTTTAACCTAGAAATTTTTTTAATGTGTTGTCACTATACTACCTCTTTCGGAATATGTTTAAACTTCAACAATAAATTAATTTTTAATTAATTCACATTCAATATTATTCAAGATACTAAAATTGATGGAATATAGGTAATTAATTCACTTTGTAATTTTCTTAAACTCTGCAAGTAATTATATTTGTTGCTTTAGTTAATATTATACTATCTCTTTCAGAATATTTTAAAACAGTTTTTAATAAATACACATCAATTCCTTTTCAAGATACGAGTATTGACAATATACAAATATTGGTAGAGTGTACTGTCCACAGCGAAAATTCATTTTTGAAGTTAAATTTTCAGATTTTTCCAACTTCCTTCCACAAAAAATCAAATAGATTTAGATGTTTAAGAAACAAGATGCTATAATAAATACAAAATACTTAAAACAATGTCACATTTTATTGAACAAGCATAATAAATTACAAAACATAATATTTCTAGCAAATAAGTGCCTGGAAACCAGAGTTAATTGTTATATACAGTATAAAAATATTCAATTTAAGAAAGTGTTATAAAAATACCAATAGCTAGATTTTAATTGAATGAACTTAGCACCTAGGGTGGCTCCTATCAGGAGTTAAAATTCCCGATGCCCCTCATCATTATACCTAGCATTGGTAAATGTTCCATAATGAAATTATGATTAAACACCACACACATTTTTTTTCAAAAACATTTGCAAGATGAAATATAATAAAATCATCAAAAAAATAAAAATGGGGAACATATTTTAACTTATTTTTAGAACTTGTGTTGGATTTGAAATCATGGTTCATAAGGTTGGTTCTAAAGAGGAAATAAAAAAAAAAATTGTGCTCCCTCTTTGTGTTCCAGGTGATCATTAAAAAACTATTTACTTTGCTTAAGACAACGTTGAATTTTTTGGTGATACTATTTTTTTGTTAACATATATTAAAATTAGACAAAAAAAAAACATTCACATTAATAGACAAAATATTGAAACAAATTATTTGTTGACTACTTTAAGCCAGATTTACTTATATCCTAATCTTTAAAATCCAAAAAAAAAAGCTGTATGATTTTCTAAAATTTTAGCATCAGCTACCGTTAACTTTTGACATTCATAAAGCAACAAATATTTTTTGGCAAAATATCCTGAATTATAAGATAACACATTTTCTTCAACACTATCCAAGATATTTTTAAATGTAAGCTATCCACATCATGTTGTACACTTTCCATTACACAGTTTTCAGAGCTTATGATGTCTAAATAACTTTATTGAGCTTTGTAACAAGATGTTGTAATAAATGCAAAAAAACTCAAAAAATAATGTAACAATTTTATGGAACAAGCATAATAAAATACAAAACATTGCTAATACATAACATTTCTAACAAACACTACCAACTAACCAGATTTGTTATATATAGTATAAAAATATTAATATATTGGAATGTAGTTTTTAAAAAAACCCATGTCTGGGGGGGTCAGAACAGAATGCTCCTTCATGCCTAGACTGGCTCCTACCATGAGTTAAAACCTGACAAACTTCGCTCATACTACCCAGCATAGGAAAAGGTTCAATTTGATATTATTATTTCTGATTATATATTATAGGCAGAATTTTTCTTTTTTGGAAAATATTTATCAGCTTAAACATATAAAAATCATAAAAAAAAATATTATAAAAATAAAAAAGTTACAAATGCGAAACATAATTCAATTATTTTAGAACTTATGTTGATTTTCCATTGTTATTCATAATTTTGATACTGAGCTTAGTATTTAGTGTGACAGAAAAAAGTTATCCTTGCTCTTTGTCATCTAGTTGTTTAAAAATATTTAACATTTAAATTACTAACTATTATAAATACATTAAAATACTAACTATACAAATACATTTTTCTATAATCAAATTTACTAACATAATATTCTTTAGAAAATAATAATAAAAAACCTGTATGATTATCTAAAGTTGTAGAATCATTTATGAGTAACATTCTGCATTCTATGCATTCATGATAACAAATTAACCTGAAATATAAGACAAAATATTTTTCTCACAGTCTCCAGAGCTTATGACATAATTTCTTTTAATCAAAGGAACTGAAGTTAGTTAGGTGTATGTATAATCATTCTGCAATTTTTTAAAGATGATGACCTTTTAAAAACAAATGCAAAAAGCAATTTTTCAAAACATAATATGACAGTATGTATATATATGTAATGATAACTTTGAAACAGACTCATTATCAGAGTACACAAAGAAAATCAAAAATTTATTTTCTGAAATCCAGTAGAAAATGCTGCATTGTTAAAGCATCTACTGAAACTATGATCAATAGAATCATTCGAGGTAAATATAAAAAAAGTTGACAGTAATCTTACCCCTGTCTTAATTAATAAGTGTGCAAAGTTTGGTTGAAATCAGTGTCGTGGTTTAGGGAATGAACATAGGTACAAAACATACAAACCCTGTGCCTGTATATATATATATATATATATATATATATATATATACTAGGGGCTCTGCCCTGCTCTTAAACTCGCCAGCCACAGAAGGATTGCATTGCAATCCTCCGGGGCTTAACTACGCAAACCCTACTTCATATACATGAATACACAGAAGTCCTAGCACAGTTGTTATAAAATCTTTATATATATGTATATATATATATAAACACCCCTGCTCGCTCCTTTCACCAAACGCAAAGAATCACACGTATTGCTTTCGGGATCACTATGTGACAACAATCGCTACACACGCTTGCGTATAGTTATCCGTTTCACCTTTAGTATTGAAAATTATAAGTACGTTAATAAAAGTGAATTTAAATTATTTGAAATTGCAGGGAACTCCTAAAATTAATTCTTCATCAGTTTCTAATTTAAAATCTTCTGGTGGCACGAATATATATGTAAATGTTAAGAAAGAAATTTGAAGGTAATATTTATAATCAAAGATGATTAAAAATCAAAATTAGTTTCATCAATCAAATTAAAACTTCTTGGCATACACTTTTTGTGTATTTATTCAAAGTTTATTCAACATAACATAATTCACTGAAATTTTAAGTTTAAAACTGATAAGATAGCCTTTCAAATTTTTTTAAAATAGAATTTTTAAAGTACTTTTTCAACCAAGATTTCAAATATGCCCTCTAGCAATGGAATGTAATTCTGAAAAACTTTCTCACATGTATACATGCTTATTCAACAATTATTTAGTCAAGACAAATATAGTGATTTTCTCAGTGCAGTCATTTGTGTTTTAAATCTCAGAAAATCCTGATCGTCTCTTCAGCCGTAAGATGTAAACCATCCTGCAACCTTTTTTAACTGAAAAATGACAGTTTAAAGAAAATAGTGAAAGCGAGACATGTTCATGTCACCTTCAAAAGATTAAAACGCATAATCCATTTTTACTTTAAACCTTTTTTATAATTGATAAGATGCTTTTCCGAAATTTACAAAATTGTTTATTTTTTTAACCAAAATTTAAATATGCACTCTTTATGAAATAATACACAGGAAAGCTTCCCCACTTGTATACATGTATTTCAATAATTATTTAGTCAGAAAAATATAGTGATTTTCTCTTGATGCAGTCCATTTGTGTTTCAATCTCAGAAAATCAATAATCGTCTCTTGTCGTAGAAAGATGTAAAACCATCTTGCAACCTTTTTTAACTAAAAAATGACAGTTTAAAAGAAAATAGTGGCTTGAAACATGTTCATATTAACTATTCAAAATTAAAACCCATAATAATTTTACTAAACTGTAATTGATAAGATAGCTTTTTTCCAGAGAATTTACCAAATTGTTGCTTTTTTTAACTAAAATTTAAATATGCACTCTTTTTTTATGAAATATTACACAGGGAAAGCACCACACTTGTATACATGCTTATTTCAACAATTATTTAGTCAAGACAAAATATGGAATCGAGTTTTCTCAGTGCAGTCATTTGTGTTTTAAATCTCAAGAAAGTATGATCGTCTCTTGTCGTAGTAAGATGTAAACCATCTTGCAGCCTTTTAACTGAAAAGGACAGTTTAAAGAAAATAGTGGCAGAAACATGTTCATATAGTAACTAATCAAAATTTAAAACCCATATTTACTTTTAGCCTTTATAATTGATAAGATAGCTTTCTCAATTTACAAAATTGTTGCTTTTTTTTAACAAGAGTAAATATGCACTCTTTTTTATGAAATATTACACAGGGAAAGCTTCCCCACTTGTATACATGCCTTATTTCAACAATTATTTAGTCAAGAAAAATATAGTGTTTTCTCAGTCAGTCATTTATTAGCACCAAATCTCAGAAAATCCTTGAGAGTCGTCTCTTGTCGTAGAAAGATGTATTCATCTTGCAACCTTTTAGCTAAAAATGACAATTTAAAAGAAAATAGTGAAGCAGAAACATGTTCATGATAACTATTCAAAATTAAAACATAATCATTTTTACTAAACCTTTTATAATTGATAAGATAGCTTTTTTCAGAAATTTACAAAATTGTTGCTTTTTTTAACCAAAATTTAAATGTCACTCTTTTTTATGAAATATTACAGGAAAGCTTCCCCCACTTCTATACATGTATTTCAACAATTATTTAGTCAAAGAAAAATATAGTGGTTACTCAGTGCAGTCATTTGTGTTTTAAATCTCAGAAAATCCTTAATCGTCTCTTGTCGTAGAAAGATGTAAACCATCTTACAACCTTTTTAGCTAAAAATGACAGTTCAAGAAAATAGTGGCAAAACATGTTCATATTAACTATCAAAAGTAAAACGCATAATCATTTTTACTTTAAACCTTTTATAATTGATAAGATAGCTTTTTTCTCAAAATTTACAAAATTGTTGG
>BGPR01007171.1:40866-73431 GCA_013235015.1 Araneus ventricosus | reverse complement strand
GTAGATTTTGTAGTAAAAAAATGTAATCACAATGTTTTTTTCACTAAAGGACCCTAAAAAATTTTGAGTCGACCCTGGATGATATGGAGGATCCATTTCGAATAGGAAGATTCCGCTCGAAATTGGGTTTATTTTATTCTTGGCACAGTGGCGGTGTGAAAATAACATCATTTTGCAATTAGCTACTCTCCTTCTCTAAAAGGTAGTTCCCCTTATGATAATTTGTTTTTATAGCGACCGCTCGTCAACGAACAACGTCTGAGCAGGAGTTCTCAGAATGACGCAGTACACTTGACAGTCAGACCAGCTATCTTGAAATTGGACCGTGATCATGAAAATTTGAAAACTGAAAAATTCCAGAAAATAGTGCACGAAATTTTGATTCATTCTGATTTTTACTTTTAAAAATCCAATTCCCAAACGAAGTTGATAACTTGAAATACCGCCAAAAAAAGTATCGGGCACGTAGGGCGGTTACTCCACTTAGTCTATGTACAATCAGCCTCTTTGTGCAGTGGAATCGGAGTTTGGGGCTGGGAGGGAGGGTTGGATGGAATTATGAAGAAGAAGGAATTGATGTCATTCCCACCTCTTTTCAAAGACCTGTTCGACTCCATTGAGAATTTCAGATTCTCATTACAAAAAATATTTACACTCTGCACTACTGTTAAGGGTGTTTATCATTTGAAACTACAGATAGGGGGGGGGTGGGGCAAAGATAGCATCCAAAACCACTAGGCTTGTGGCTTATCAGGGATTCGTATCGGGGGGGGGCGTGAGGCCATAGTAACTGTCAATGCAGGCGAATATCAACCATGTATTATAAAACACAGCCAACAACACTCTCCTAACTTTTACAGACTCTTCTCACCGACAGGTAATAAAATAACAGAAAAACACCACAGCTAGCTTTCGATAATTTAATAAAAATACAATGAAATAACTAGCCAAAAAAAATGTCTTGATCCGCGTCGATGCTACATAAAAAGTGGAATGGATCTAGAAAAATTCTGGAAAATTTTCTTAGAACCCAACGGTAAAAGTAATATTGTCATTCTTATTATTATTTTTTTAATGTAAAATGACTAATAAAATTGTGGTAGATGATTTTAAAATATATAAAGATTCTGCTTGGGGCTGTGATACCCCCCTCCCCCCAGATTTGCCTGTGTGGTATTGCATTCTCAAAACAGACGTAAATTCCCAAAGTAGTTTTTTTTGAACTTGCGACTGAAAGTAGCATTGCAATTTAGAGAAATTTAAAAAGGAGTAAAATCTAAGCATTTTTTGGGGGGGGGTTAATAGCGGATATGACGGCTACTGCTGAAAAACTAGGCTCAGTCTTTTAATTGAAAGGAAAATGAGAAGCTTAACCAGGACCGAGGGTCTGCTATCCTGCACCACATTCTATCTTGGCGCTTTCCCAAGGGTTCTCATCAGGTGAGTGAGATAGTGAACGGCCTTCCCAGGGGAGAGAGATGCCGGCACTAAATGAGCATGAATTAGCAGAGTGGGAGCTTTAGCTTATTCGAACGTGTTGAATTTTTGATTTTCTTGTCCTGTGAACTTCCTCACAAATATAAAGGGAAGATGCTCTGTAGTGAGTTTATTTCGATTAACTCGAGTCGTAACTTAAGGTTGTGGCATTTATTTCTGGGTGTTTTATTGATTGCATTCGTATACCTTCAATCCAATTCAGTTAATCGAACCGATTTTATTATCGGAAATTATATATGATTTAAAGATCACTGAATTTAAATGCCATACTAAAACAAAAAAATTCTTTTCAGCGTGCATATTTGCATACACAGTGAAGAATTAATGCAGTTCATCAAGATAAAGATTCACTACTTGAACATCCATTATTCAATGAAAGGGAGACATATTCTCTTTCTATTGCTTTTGAATAAAGGTCAGAATAGTATGAGTACTTATAACTTACATTTTTTAGCACACATCTTTTTCTTTTCTATTTTATCGGAATTTCGGATAATCAGAATTTTTTTGTAATCAGTCGAACAGGCTGGTCCCAGTTAGTTCGGATTAGTGGGGTTCTTTGTATATTTCGTGATCGTCATGGCATAATTTTAGGCCCTTAATTCCACAGAAGCGCTTTTACTGCTGTTCAATGACAAAAAACTTTGATACGTTATATGGTGCAGTTTATATTGAACTTTGCATAAAACGCAATAAATTGTTGGAATTTTATTCTTGATGTTAAAGTACAAACTTATTTTATTGAAAGTACAATTTTAAAATTTTTAAAGTATTCTGTGTGTAGAAACTTATTTATTAGAGGCTTCTCCAGTTTTATTTTGTGCCGTCATGACAAGACGAGGTGCAATTATCTCATTCCAGAGATTTCCGTCAAATTTGGCGTTTAAATAGATATATACGGAAGAAATGTTTAACATGGTTAACAACTAAAATAAACATATGTTTTATGACAGGAAATATTTTTTTTTATTTACATATTTCTTTTATTCAACAAACCTGCTTAGTAAACAACATTCAATGTGACGTATTTTTCGTTGTTTATCAAATTTTCATGGCTACTTCAGATGCCTTTGTGTAAATTTTACGTTACTTAAAATATTATCAAATTATATCATCATTACAATAGTAATCAGATGTCGTGGGTCCAAAACCTTATATCATGCAAACGTGATTTACTACTTTCCTATTAAAGCAAATTAATTTGATATATGATTAATATAATTCAAAATTTCTCTACTGGAACTTGCCTGTAGTCGTAAGAGATAAAATTTTTATAACATCAATCTGATGAAAGAAAATTTTTACTTTCATATTACAGAGCTATTAAATTTGAAATTAGAACGGTAATTACTTTTTCAAGTACTGAAATTGGAGTTCCTCTAACTTCAGCTGAAGCAATGCTTTCTTTTACAACACTTCTCCTTTATACATATATGGCGCGAATTTTGTTGGTGGTGACAAATAAAGGCGTTACCGGATCAGTGAGAGGCTAAACCTTTGCTATATATTAGTAATTATGTATAATTTGATATAAACTCTTAAGGAATAAATTTTTTTTGTCATTATTCTTTTCAAACATAGTCTTGCCACTTTTGAATTGAATTAATTTTATTGTGAATCTCGTCAACTTCGTCATTCATTCTGACGTGTAAAATGATGAAATTTGGTTTCTTGCTTTTTTAAAATTAGCTGAAAGAACATTCATTAGAATGCGGTAAGCTTATTTTTATTGTTATTTTATTTAACTTGACTTGCTTCATGTTCGTAAGGGTGCAGGTGGGAATCGAATTTCACTTGCTTCCTGAATTACTTCATTGTTTGAAACTTTGTACGCTTGTTAATTTCATTAGTAATACACTATTCAATATTTTTTGAAAACTTAATAATCAGTTAATCATTAATTTAATTAAATTTGATTCCATTGACCAGAAGCGGCAAGTGACTGACTTTGAGAAAAAATTGACTACACAGATTTCTAAGCGATATTTAGAATGATTGAGTATAAGAATTGAAGGCAGTTATCATTAATTTAATTAAATTTAAGTGGAATTCTACTTTGGTAGTGAGTTTGAAAACAATGGTCAAGATTAAGAAGTAGAAAATTATTAAAACTAGCCGCCATCGGCGACAAAGCATTGCCTGTAATATAAATAGTCTGTGGCTATGCTTGTGGTGGCAAAATAAATTGGCGGTTGCTTAAGAGACTGGGGGACTCTGCCAACGTTTTTATTTTGCAGTATATCTCGAAAATGGTGGATGGCAGGGCGTGATGGCGTATCTAGAGATAATAAGCTTTCATATGAAATAAAATCTTTCGAAATGGGGTCCAGTGACTGGGGCGTATAGAACTGTGATGGTTTTTTCCTACCCATAGAGAATGCACAATGGAATGCAATTCACGATTTCTCTCGAAAATAGAAGACATGAATTTCATAATTTAAATAATCAACGGCTTCAGTAATGAGTAAATGTTGCAACGCTGATGAGTGGATCGACTTCGAGGGCGGCTTCTGTATTGAAATGGTGTAAGTGGTCGTCCAGCGACGTTCAAAGCTCTATAATTCGATAAGTTTTACTCGCAGAAAGAACAGCTGCTTTTTGTTTAAAATAAACAGTGTGGTAATATTTTCCCTAAATATGACTGATAGGACTGAGAACCGTATCAAATAACAAATTCGTAACTTTTCATAAATATATTTATAGACAAAAAAAACATAAAATATAATTCTACCAAGTCATTTGCCAGCATTTTTTTAAATTAAGAACTATGTATATGTCTCGGTTTATAAATTAGCTATTGGACCAAAATAGTAATGGACACCACATAATATATAAACATACATGCTGTAGGCTGCAGAAATCGAGCTTGTTACTTGTTGTCAGTGGCAACAGTTAAATACAAATAAGCGGCCGTACAAACTTTCCAGTCTGTTTAGTTGAACGTTTTTTCAACCCGTCAACGTTGCAATGGAGTTATAAAATATGAATTAGAAATGCTCCAGAAGAGGTGGCATAAGCGGCGTTCAGCTAAGCTGACAAAAGTTCTACGTATTTAACTATTGTCATTAATAGAACTATCGCCACACCATCTTCCAGCGTTTTATATCTAAGGTATAAATAAGAAAAAAATGGCTGCATTAATAAAGCTATGTTTAATCGTTTGTGCGGTAACGTGGGATTTTACGGTTATGGCTGCCCCTTTGGGTCGGTTTCCCGCCGCAACGTTCTCATGGGTGCTGCGGGAATTAGCCAGAGCTGGTGCGTGTCCGGAGGGTTGCGAGCGGTTTTCCGACTTCGCACCACATCCGCCAGATGCGTTCCTCTCGAAAATTAACAGTCTGCCGGATATCGAATGCCAGCCCGACACCCATTTTACGTGCCGTGAATTTAGTGAACTTCGGCACAAAAAAAAAGGTCCCTCATTATTACGTGCTTAAATTGACCGGTGTCATTTTCTGGTCTCATAATTCAGTCCAGTGGGAATCCATGATTCGGTCAGGGGGGGGGGGGGGACTGAGAGATATAAAATTTTATCGTAGTGACGAATGTCAAACCTCATGGCTTATATAAACCCAAAACGCTTTAACTTTACAGGCTTTTCCTCTCTGACTGGTAAGAATCATAAAGACACTACAATACTTTCGATAATTTAATAAAAAAATACGGCAAAACAACTGACCAAAAGTGTTTTCCGACCGCGCCAACGCTACAAGTGCAAGTGGAATGACTAGAAAAATAAGAATTTTTCAGGCCTGTCAGAGTCTCAGGCAATGTTTGTCTACGTTTTGATACAAACTAACTTTGAAAGTGAAAATTAAGATCAAACAGCTGTAGTGATTTTAAAGTGAAATCAAAATTGTGGGGTTTGAAGAGAAAGCTCAGGAGATTGCGGCCCGATGGCCAGCCCCTCCTGGATTTACCACTAATTCGATCACTAACTTTAGAAGGCACCAGACACACAACTTTTAATAAGAAAAATTCTAATTCAGACCTTAATTCCTCGACAGAAAATCTATTCCAATTAAGGAACCCATAATGAATGACTTGCCTCCGATGACTTTTCATTAGTTCTTTTCATAGCTTATTTCAATCATTATGTTGTTAATTTTGCTCCATTTTAATGTCTTTTACATTTTTTGTTTTCCTTCTGATTTATTTTTAAATCTTTGTCGTCGCAATTTTTTTCCTGGAAGCAGCAGCGTTTGCAGCACTTTCCAGTAAGAGTGTTTCTATTTCTGCCTCTTCTGGAATATTACTTTTCTATACTTAACTCAAATTTATGAAAGGGAGGAACGGTTATGTTTTCCAATCAGAAATGTACGTGAAATATGAATTAGAATACAGACTCTCATTTTAGAAAAATATTAATTAAATTTTGCCTCACAGGAACGATAGTAAAATGTTTTTTTTTTTTTTATGTCTCTAGTAAAATTAGTATTTTGACCTTTCTGGGTGTGGTTCAATTGAATCTCCGTTCAAAAAAAAATCAGGAATCTATTATTTGTTTATTTCGAAATATAATGAGACGAGCCTCGTTAGTTAACACCGAGCTTCTAATTTGGTGGCCTCCTGATTAGACGACACCACCCATTTGGGATATTTATTATTTCAATCTATTTAAGATGGTAAAGGATATGTGGACATCAATGACCAGGTAGTTTTGTCTTTAAAATTAATTGTTACGTTGATAATTACGGATTTGAACGGCAAAATTCAGTAAATCGATACACGTGTCCAGACATGTTTGTTGTAAGCTTGAAGGGGTTAAGGAGACGTACGACTCTTAAACCTCGAAAAAATGGTGAAAACTGTCAAATTCGATACATTATATCTGAAACAATGCACAATTCACAAACTCAGTCATTTTTCTAGAAATATCTGTCTTTCTCTTATAGTACACATTTTTCGAAAACCTTAATATTGGCATGTATTTATTTGACTTCGGAAATGTGTAGAAGTATGAGTATACTTTTTTTGGAGAAAAAAAATGAGATAGTCACCTTGCGCGCATATGATTACGGATAAAATATTTATCTAAACACAATATTTTGGGTATCTGGTCATCAAACAGAAAGGCTGTTTAAGAAACTGGACCTCAATGTATTAATATTTAATTCTATTTTATAACAATTTAAAATAAAATGGTAACAATAGTTAAAATTTAACTTTTCTCCACTTCCCTCTAAAAAACTTTAGAAGAAATATATTACAAAATGTGGTTCAATATTTAAAAATAACTAAAAATACATGTTCGGTGAAAATTGTATGTAAAAATATTCAATAGTTCTTGAGATATCTTTGCACCCAATACTCAAAAAAAAATACATTTTGAGAGATATAGCGCTTTTAAAGATATGGCCATATTCAATGTTTACGTTGAAAAAGCTGATGCAATTTTCCTTCACCCTTTCATAGTATGGTAGTAATTTTTTTATGAATTGTTTTGGTGTTCAGAAAAGAGACTGGGGAAATATTTTATATTTTTTTCATAAATTAAATTAACTAAATTTTTCGGTTTTAACAGTCGTATGCCCCTTAAACCTAATAAAAAAAGAATACACCGATTGCTCGTACTACATTGTGTCTTCGAGTAGTTCTTGAAAGGGAGTGAATTGTTAACTTCCGTTCAAATTTTGTCTTTTGCCGTGTGGGCATATTTCGATAACCTTTATTTTGCTACCACTTTAGTAATTTATCAGACAGCTCCGTAACTAGATGAAATTAATGTTTTTTAGTGAGTCTCCTTTTAAGTAACATTACACAAAAGCTGGCTGTAATATGTAAGTAAACTTACTGATTGTTCGAAAAGCGCGAAACAAAAAACAAATATATGGCGACCTAATTGCCACTTTCAGTTAAGCATTATATGCATATCTGCATTATTGCAGCTGATATTAAAAAATTCAAAAATCAGCCATCGTGGTATGACGGTTAAAACCTTCATTCAGAGATTTACATCCAGAATTTGGCGTGTTTAAATGAATATATATGCGAGAGAAATGTTTAACATGGATTGAAAACAAATAAAATAAACATATATTAATATTATGACAGAATATTTTTTTTTATTTATGTATTTCTTTGTTAAAAATACCTGTGGTGAACAGCATTCCAGTAATGAAGTGCTTTTTTCGTTGTTTCATATTTACCTTATAATTCAATAACCACAGAATTCTCAGCTTGTCAGTCAAGCGTAAATCAAAAGTTAACATTTCAAAGGAATTCTTTCGAGTCAAAACAAGGCACTTCTCTGCCTGTCAAACGTTGCATGAAACACCCATATCAATTATATCATCCACGATTGCAATAAGTAATCAGATGCATCGTGGCGTCAAAACTATCACGCGCATGAAATACCGCACGTGATTTATTAATTTCTATTGACATTAATTTTGAAATTTATGATTAATATATAACGTTTAAAATTTCTTGGGAGATATCATAGTCATCGGGGCTCTATAGCGAGATAATTTATATCAGTCGGTTGCAATTTTTTACTTTCACTATTTTAGAGCTGATAAATTTGAAATTAGTATGGCAATTACTCTTTTAAATTTAAAATTACTGAAATTTAGGTTCTCTAACAATTAAATAATGCTGTTTAACGTCTCTCAGTACTATTGCGAGTTTTTTATTGTTAAAATAAGAAAGGAGGCATTTACCGAGGGAAGATCTGCATGTTTTGACTAGTAATGCATTAACAACTGTCTAAATCGAGTTTTCACAAGTTGCTTTTAAATTAAATTAATCTTTTTTTTTTTTAAAGAAAATACGTGGTTTCATCATGCCATCAACAGTTGACGTGTGTTGGTAGAAACCCAGTACACAGGCGTTCGCGAATGATGTATCATTCAGTTTCATTTAATGATACAAATTGACGACTATAGCATTCAATTTTCAATTCAGTTGTTCAATTTAAAAAATAGCTGTGGAAATTGATCGTCTTCTATCTCTGCCGTAGCCAACCAAAATTATTCAGGGAAAATAAATTTCACAGAAGTATCCACCCAAAACCAGTCCCACAGGGAAAGGAAATTATATACCTGTGAACCTAAGGGAGAACTCAGTTTAAAACTAATTAGGTTTATTAAAAAAGAAAAACATAAAGTGAAAGAATATTATTAGAGATGAGTATTTACATATTTGATAAAGAAAAAAAAAAAGGAATTTAGAAGTTAGAGACATTATTAAGATTGCTACTGTAATTAACTACATATAATTTTCTTTTTATAACTTAAGCTAGCCAGATATATAGTAACGCTATAAAATTCCAGTTCAATTTCCGTTAGTTTTCCACAAAGATATCAGCATTGCAGAGCTAAATTGCTTTCGATCTCAAGGAAAACTTAAAACGATGAGTTTCTTGCACATATTGATATTTTTAAAATTGAGTCTTCAGTAATATTGAATTTTATGAAGGTTGAACATATCCTGAATACTCGCGTATACTTATAAATTAAATTCATAATTTAAGTGCATTTCGATGATAACTTTTTCAGAGGAAAATGACCCATTACCCTTCATTGGTTTCACTGTGAGAAATCGCAGTTTCTTGAAAATAGAAAAGAGAGCTTTAGATTTTTTTTCCTTTACGTATTTGCCTGATTAGCTACACATCTCAATACTCATTTTACTTTCTCGTATACGAGTATACAAAGAGAAAATATTGTAATCAAATCAAATTCGAACTCAGAATTTTGAATCTCCACGTTTAGACCTCCTGAGTCCGAAAAACACAATTTTGGAATTATGTCTGTGTGTGTCTGTGAACGATAATGAAACTATTATTAGAGCTAAAGGGATGAAATTTGGTATGTGGTCTTTAAGAAAAAACATAAATTTGTAGGTTTTTTTATCAATTTTGGATAAAATCCGTCAACAGAATCTGTATATATTCGAAGTCATGCCGCGAACACTATAACTAAAAACTTGAATATCTAGATGGATAAAATTTGGTACACTGTTTTATCGTCATGAATGCTAGTCATATAAATTTTGGGTAAATCCGCCAGCAGGCTGAAACTGTCTGTCGGTCTGTACCAATAGCATACTTGTTCAACTCCATGCGCATGCGTAAAGCCTGTGAAAGAAGGATACTCAAAAACGACGGTTGCCAAGAAAAATGAATTCTGGCGAGATTTTGTAGGCAGCTTGACTTATTTGGGCGTCTCGTTTTCTTGCGTTTCGGGCTTAATCTCTGCGCATGCGCAAGGTATTCTCTGTTTTTTCTTCTCCGCACATGGAACTTGCATTATAGAGTTTGATAAAAAAATAAATATTGTGCGAAGTTTTTAATACATACGTATCTTTTTTGAATATGATTCTTCACCTCAATATTTTTTTTTATCACTATAATCAACATTGAAAAAACCTTCTGATATTCATTGCATTCTGGGACGCAGTTGGTTCCGAACTTTTATCAGCAGGAAGGGAAGCGACAAATGTTTGAAAAGTATACGAAGAAAGTTTCGGGGAGGCCACTCCCGCTGGTTGAAAATAAATATAGTAAATTTTCAATACGAAACGTACGATGACGAAGAGTCAAGAGTGAGGAAATCCCTTCATTTCGATTGAACTGAAATCTAGACCCGTGTTTATTGGCAATGTCAGATCTTTTCTGTTGTCGCCTTCTTGCTTACCTTGGATACTGTCAACCCCAGTCTTTGTGACTCTTTCAGGTTTGGCACTTTCTTATCAAAACGGACGATAGGGTGCGACGAGATAAAAAGAACATTCTACTGGGTGAGACTCCCTCAGATGGCCAATGAATCAGTTACATAAAGCGTTTCTTGCCTCACCCAAAACCAGCACGTGCGTGTCTGCCGAATCTCTTGGTGCCCCCCCCCCACGTACTAACCAGCTGGAGTGTTCTCCCACACTAACCTCTCTACCTTAAACTTGGCACATTTTGTATTAAGTAGCATAGCGTAGTGTAGGAAATCGATTGCCGAATATTGTATGCCTCTTTTCTGTTCGTTAGGTAAATTTGATATACAGGTAATTAACTTTGATGCAAGACCACATACAAATTTCACTTACGTAGCTTGTTGTGTTTTTTGAGTTGTTTACACATAGATAGACAGACAGTTTTCGCGTTGACGATTTGTTTGCACAATCGTAGAGAAATTTTATCTAAGTATAACCAATTGAATACATGTTTACTTCTTTCCGCGAATTTTGAAAACTGCAGCCTAGAGGCGGATACGTAATTAAATTCTCAAATAAAAAAAAGAAACTTTGAAACAAGTCACAAAACTTACGTCATTAACTGGTCACATTGTTTGCTCAAAAAATAAAGAAGTTGTTAAGGGTGATCAAGTTCGCTGTATGGGCATTCTGTTAAGTAAGGAAGCAAATCTGCTCAATTAAAAGTGAAACTTCATAAATTATCTCTACGGCTAAAGCAAATCAAATTATTGAAAAGATTTTGGTAACTTTTCACTATAAAGCTGTAAATGCATCAACCATTTCAAGCGACGTTAATTCTATAAAAAAATGTAATTTTTTATTCATTAAAAAATGGTTATCTTTATCATTTCTAATGAACTTAGGATGTTATTGGGTATTTTAAATCATTTAATTGTTACCTTCAAACAAAAAAGTTCGAAAAGTTATTATTTTACAATGTTTTCCAAATTAAATTTTATATAATTGTTTAAAAAGTATTAATAATTTACATGTAAAAATCAGATGCAAGTGGTTTTTAAAAATCGTCTGATACCCCTGGTAGCACAACATTCCACCATAATGTTCAATATTGTTTCGTCTTATGACATTATATATGATGTTAGCCATATAATATTGTATAACAATATTGCGGATATTGTACTTTATGTTCTTTGTGCTACTAGGGACAGTATAATTTTTCTCAAACAACTACGAGATTTCAAAATGACTTTGATCCAGCTGATATTCTCATTTTAATAAAACAAAGTTTCAAAAGTAAAGTTTTAATTAAGAAAAATATTAATACTAAAGACATTAAGATGTTTTTTGTGTCTTATAATATTTTATTTTTAAAAATTTACTTTAAAATATATATATTAAAAAAAAAATCCATAATTACGTGTGCGTTAGCATCTAGTCAGTCACAAAAATTAAATATACTTTTTTACTTTCTCGCATATGACTACGTTTGCACCGCTTGCAGCCATTAACACTTGATACTCAGGTAACAATCACTGGTATGTTATAAGCACTTCACATTTTCACTTACAAATCTGTAGAAGCAGGATTTTAGTGAGAGGGCCGTCATAAATGATGATGTCATCACACTTGGGGGGGGGGGGTCGTGAAATTGGGCAGTTTACGGCTGACGAGAGGAGGTAACAAGTGTGACATCCACATTTTGGTTAAAACAAAACGACTAAAATCAGCAGATTAAATTTTGAGTTATTTTTGCAATTATCAAAATTTGGAGATTTTAAATGGGCTAAAACAACTTTCATGTCATTTTTTTTCATATATCCTTTCTTTCGAAAAATACATTCAAGGGAAGGTTCTGAGAATATGGTAGCTGCAGAATTCTTCCCCACAGAAGGAAACCTCCCCTATCACACCATGAAATGTCCAACAAAGATACATGCGCCCATATGGGTGGGTACAAGTGAGCAGTACTGACACAAACAGTTGATCTTATTGAGGCGTTTTGTTTTTTTAATTCAATCTGTTTAAGAATATTTTGTATTTCACTGCATTAAAGATAAGATTGAGAAAGCAAAATATATTAAATTCAAAAAATACTACTGTTTTCAATTGCTCTTTTATATTAATATTTTATTTCTAATATTAATGAGATTTTTGATGTAAACCTTAATCTTATTTCATACAAATAATTACACATATAATGTCATAATTGTGTTATGCTTTCTCTCACAAATGTCATTAAAGCACATAATTAAAAGTTTAAAATAGTACATATATGATCCTATAACGTAGTCTTTGTTTCTGGTAGAAAGTATATGTTTATGTAATATAGCGTGACATAGCCAGGCAAGGGGAGGGGTATAGTGAAAGCAAATGGGGGAGGGGTCAAAAAAAAATATTGAAAAAAAGAGGTGTGACATCATTTTATGGACAGCCCTAATTGTAATCTTTGTTATGTTATAAGCACTTCACATTTTTCACACAAATACTGAAGCATAAGGATATTTAGTGAAGGTTTTCTGACAATTAATTAATAGTTAATTTTTTTATACTAGACGTGAATACTTTCATTCCAGCAATGCCCAGTCGCTATGGTAAGTCTTTTTATAAGAAGCAAATGTATTTGAATAGATAGCTAGTACTCTATCGATGGGGCAGATAGATATTTCTTTGCAACGTTGGAACCGTGACGATTTGAGTGGTGTTCTTCGTTATCTTGGCTGTTATCGATTCAGTTATTTGCAACAAATGATATCACCGAAACAACCAGAAATTAAGTGACCTCGCGCATGGTGACGCATAAACTGTGCAGTATTCGAGGAAAGAAGATACCTGATATTTTGGTTCTATCTCTTCGGATAAGTTTTTTTTATCTAGTGATGTTTTTGATATGTAGAGGCCAAGCACGACTTGTATTATCGGAACCTTACGCTTCAGTGTTGTATTCCAGTCGCAATTGGGGTAAATATTTATAAACAAGAGTAAGGACTGCGGAAAAAAAATTAAGAAAATTTGTGAACTTAAAGTGCAACTATAAATAAAATCAGTGAGTAGTTAAAATTTTTAGCTATATAAATCAAAAAACCTGTTATTAATTAGACTCAAGGGATACCAGAGAAATATTCGAATTAGCCACGTTCATGTGTTAGCTAAATATCTCGTACCATAACTGTATTGTTATTTAAAATTATACCGATAATATATGGCAGCTTTAAGGAATTAAATCGATCTGTGATTTTCGAAATTTTGTTCTTTATGGATGGGAAAAAATTATTCTGTAAAATTTCAGTTTCTTGCGTGAAAGGCTCGCTGTAGGAAGATTGCCCCCCCCCCCTTCCTCCTCCAATCTTTAGTAGATAAGTAACAACTTTTGTTTTCAACGACGATTAGCACAGATGTGACGGTTCTGTATAGAAAATTTATCCCTCATTTAGCTTCTTAGTGGCATTTTAAAAGTCCTGTTCAAGTATCCCCCCCCCCCCCTTCATTTTCCCTCCCCTATGCTTCGAACTTGAGAAATCTGGTGATAACTTGTTTATTGGGTTATAAATCTGCGGTAACTAATGCAGCTGTTTCAAAAAATTACTCTACAATGGAACTTAGTTAATTCAAGGCTGCTGGGGCCTCTCTAAAAATTCAATTTGAAAAAAATGGGTTTAAAATGAGTAGGACAACTACAGAAAACGATAATTTTTTAAGACTATAAATGACAGTAAGATTTATTTTAATAGTGTACTATTTTAATAAACACATAATTAACAAATAAAACAGTAATTTTAATAAATAAGTCATAATAATTATAAATAGAGCTCTAAAATTTTTAAATAATTTTAAATGTAAGAAAATTTTAAATAAAGCAGTAATACAATATTATGAATAAAGGAAGTTACATTGTAAAATAAAACTTGAGAAAATAAGTAGTGAATTCACACATTTAAGCCTGTAAGAAGGTTTTTTTTAAAGTGAAAAGTTTTAATTGCCTTTTGATTAAATACATTTGTATGGCAGTCGGTTCCTCAGTGGTCGAGGCTCAAAGAAATTATTAATACTCTACAAATGACCCTAAATTGCAAACATATTTAAGTAACAAAACCAATCTTAAATAAATCCATTTTACAGACATAACAGCCTCGAATTAACTAAAGTAAATTCAGATTATAGACGGTATTTTAATAACGCATTAGTTGCTTTAAATAAAAATTACCTAGAAAAAAATTTGTTACTGACATTCTGTATGAAAAAGCGTTCTAATTATCCAAGTCCCTGTATTTATTATTACCTTTATTTAATTTTTTTGACGTAAACTTACGTCCTCATAATGGTCTAATGGGATGTCCGGGAAAGGAAAAAAATTATGACGCTTTTCGTGGTGGTAAGTTAAACGCTTATGGCTCCGCAACCAGGTAACATAGAGAGTTGATTTTTTAGTTTCGTTTAACAGAAAGGTAGACATTAAAAGATTTCAAAAAAATTTAAATTTGGAATTACGGTTTAGTCACAGTCGAGTTGCAAAGTTGGTGAAAATCACGAAAATATTTTGATTACATCACAGCGACCATTCACTGCGCAGTTACCAACCTAACTTCCCGCGCTTTTCTCATAACTGGATTTTCAAATTTTGTTTCGTAGAAATTTCGCCGATTTTACATAAGATTGTTTCTATGCTTCCAAATTGTATCGAATATTAATAGCAGGAATAAATATATTACATTTGAGGAACAGAATTTTTTTTTCTTGAGAAAAACCCAAGCAAAATCGCGAATCGTACATAAGTGGGGATTCCTGAAGGCTACTCAGTCACAATCTCAGGAGTCACATAGAGCTACTTTTAGGCACAGTTGGGTAGGTAAGGTAAGTTTACGCCCCTCAAATACAGCGGCCTATTCACTTGAAACAGCCTCCCGTTGATGTTTTTTTCATGTGTGGTGCTGGCTTCCCTGTGCAGACTGGCCGGTGATCTTAAATGCAAGTTAAATAATTTAACAAATTCGAAATATTTTCACATATGTGAAGCCATAACTAAGGCGCAGCTGAACAGTACAATGGCCATACGCCATTATTGATGTTTTAAGCTGTGACCTCATTACGCCACTGTTCTGCGCTACAGTTAACTGTAGATCTGTGTGTGGGAGGCAGAATAACACAAATCAGCTCTCTCATCGAAATGATTTTGTTTTGATATAAATAGATTGAAATAATATCATTTGCTGTTCTTTAATTCAACCAGAATGCAAAAATTTAAATTCCGGAATGGAATATAAAGTATGGCTCAATGAATAATAATAAGAACACTTTTTTTTATGTATCCTTTTTCCACCATTAATAATCATTTTTTGTCACTTTCTTACTTTTGTGAAAATCGAGTAGCCACTTCTTGCTGTTAAAATAAAATGCTTTTATTGCACTTTTGAAATGTCGGCTGCCTAGTGAATTAATTACAAACCTCCCTAATAAGAATTGCAAACCGAAGGTATTCAAGAATGAGCTTGGAATAGAATGTTGTGATAAAAAAAAAGGATTTTGGGGACGGAGATGTTAATAAATAAATAAAGGGCTTTACAAGGGTTCTGACACTAAACAGTAGTATCGTTCAAACGACATTCGTTTGCAGCATACTTGTTCTTTTTTCATGAATTTTATCTTCACCAAATCTTAAATGACTTACAAACATTTTATTCCGTAGGGAGCACAAGAAAGAGTTCATATTCTTTTCGAAAATTTATTTCTTTTTTGAGTCATTTTATGATGTATTGTATTCTGGAACCTGCTCAATTTTTCCTGATTCTAGAAGAGAATTTACTGACTACAGATGTTGAGTTTTTTTTTTTTTTTAAACATGCTCATACTGCGGAATTAAACATGTCTGCATTGCGTTCATGGAGTCAGATGATAGAATGATGTATGGATTTTTTTTTTTTTTTTTTTACGTCTTTGAATTACTTATTACATGATTCTTTATTTTAAAAAAAAAAATTGTAGGGCGCAACACTCATAGAAATTTGGTTTTAAATGCTTTCCTACTTGAAGTAAATGTACGTACCATTGAAAGGTACAGATATGCTATATCTCAGGTGGTTTGTGCCAGATTATATTATACCCGAATCGAATCTCTTTAGCACTTACAAATGAACGTCATGAACACTCGAATAGTTAGTTCTACGCGAGGCTGGCGATCGCCAAAGTTCTAACAACCTTCCATCTGCACACAATGAGTGTTTGAGATGATAGTAAGTTCCTGGCGCGACGCATTGTTGTCCCAATTATAGCTGATATCTGGACGAAAAATTCACCACAGCTGTTTACTCTGTGAATAAGCCCTTTGGGCTCTAAATTTTCGCCAATTTCTTCATCTTTTCTGCTGTTGTTTGCTTGAAACTCTTTAACTTGTGCGAGACAGGAAACATCGACTGACGTGGTTTCCGTGTATTCACTGTTATCTCGCAAATGTCAAGAAACTTTTAGGTCTTGCTCATTCTTTTATCATCGTAGATTGTGCAGCCAGTTCTGGTGAGTGATGCTTTAGTTTTTTCTGGTCAAAGCACACGATTAATTTAAACGAGACATTTGATGTGTTATAAAATTGGCATAGTGAGCAGAATGTATGGAGATTATCGGTTTGTTATAAAAATGCAATGGCATTTTAGATTCCATGGTGTAATTTACCTCATATTCTAGTTTTTAAATGAAATTGTATTTTTTTTGGGTTTTCATGTGCTTTAATATGTATTCATACAACTTCGTATACATAAACTACATATTGATTTTATTGATATACTTTTATTATTAATAGCGTTTTCTCTTTCCAATTATTTTTATTCACATAGTCAGCATATAAAAGTAGCAGTGACAATTCATCTGTTTGTATCGTGTATATATTTTATGAAATCATAAAGGTGTAATGATATATGGGTTTCTTAGCGAAACCTCAATATAATAGCTACATTAAAAATAATATTCTGTAATCTAAAACATTGTATTTAAAATTTTGAAGAAAATTACTGTATTAGACTTGTGCTGTGTAAGAATATTTGGGTTAATTTATGGTGGTGGATATGAAAATTGTTTTGTTCTTTAAAAGCAGGAATCCAAATATAAGACAGTACAATACAGACTTTTTCGAACACTTGACATAAATTCCTTAGAGAGACTGTAACTTTTTTCATTGCTCCCTTATATAAAAAAGAATAATGAATATATTGAACTTCTCTTCTTTTTTACACCCAAGTCATTGACATTAATGTTGTTTATAAAATAAATATGGAGACAATGATTGTTTGTTCTCATATTTACAACAGTAGTAGAATATTTTGTAGCATTTTGCTCTCCTTCAGTGGCGAATCGATTCAGGTCTCGGAGGGCTGAGGAGTCATAAAATTTTTTGTCGTGGCGATGTCAAACCTCATGGCCTTACATAAACCAAAACACTTTAACTTTGAGCACCCTCTCTGTAACAGAATAATAAGAACACTACAATACTTTCGATAATTGTAATGCAATACGACAACACATGTGTTCAATTTTAGCAGTCATATTTCTATATTTTACGTTTAATATCAAAAGTGTTTCATTGAACCAAATATATGCAGTAATTTGATATAATACTGAGAAAAATACTCGTATATATATTTTGTGCAATGCCTCATTCAAAAACTTTTAAAAAACAAGTCAGATTTAAAAATAATAATAATAGTGGTTTATTGTTAAAAGTATGTTGAAACGTTGGAACTTTCTGTTAATTATGCAGAAATGCATCTTCACTTTTAAAATCGATTTAAAAAAAAAATAAGGATACCTAATACAGGGCAAATTTTCGAGAATCGCTTGGCCGTGGAAAAATTTTAAAAAGGAATAATTTTTATAAAATGAAATTTTGTAAAGGAGCCATTTCTACGAATTTTGTGAAGGCGTTTTCATGAAGTGGAATTTTATAAAGGGGCCGCAAAACGGCCCCGATTTTCGCCTGGATCGAGCCATGTAACCAGTTGCTGACAAATCGACAACACTGGAAAACTTTGCATTAGACTATTCAGAATGTATCAGGTAATTTTTTTCAGTTTTATTTAAAATTACTTTTAAATTTAAACTTAACATTTTTTATACACGAAAAATCGAAATCAATTCTTTTGAAGAGGCCCTCAATTATATACTTCGTTATTTTTCGGATTGTCACATAAAAATTGCCTGCATTGTTATACAGTGATTAAAGGGAAATCAATAAATAATATCTGGTTTTAGAATTTGAAGAGGGGAAAGGGGGCCCCTAACTTGCATTGCCTAAGGGCCCCTACAAGGCTCTATCTGGCCCTGGCAATAGCTCAGAAATGAAAAGAGCTAGAATGCTGAAACTGGATAAGTGATCTTGACATCAAAACTGTAGACCCGTATCAAATTTTGAACCCAATCGGAAATAGGGAAGAGGTCGAAAATGCCTCTCGTACTCTTTACCGAAATAATAATAATAATGGGTCGATCCAGGCGAAAATTGGGGCCGTTTTGCTGCCCCTTTACAAAATTCCACTTCATAAAAACGGCCCCTTCACAAAATTCCACTTCATGAAAACGGCCCCTTCACAAAATTCCACTTCATGAAAACGGCCCCTTCACAAAATTCCACTTCATGAAAACGGGCTCTTCACAACATTCAAACTCCCAAAACGGTCCCTATTTTTTAATCTGACTTCTTCTTTAAAAGTTTCTGAATGAGGCATTGCGCAAAATATATATACGAGTATTTGTTTTTCAGTATTATATCAAATTACTGCATATATTTGGTTCAATGAAACACTTTTCATATTAAACGTAAAATATAAAAATATGGCTGCTAAAATTGAAGGTTTTACATGATAAAATTTTTTTCACAAAAATATATTTTTTCCCCCCACAAAAATGGGCCCCTAAAAAAGAAACTTGATCGACCCCTGATAATATTTGTAAAGTGCTATGAGCCGACCGCCATTTTACCAGCAATGTTTATCCAAGTAAGTATATCGGGCAACAGCCAGTAAAGTGCGTCATTAATAAAATAGTTCTAGTTACAGCTTGGCGTGTCCTACATCTCATCGTGCTTGTACTTTTTATTAACTCTTAAAAGGTTATTATATTCAATATACGACAACTTTAAAAACAGAACGCGTCATGTTGTGTAGATATACGAGTGGAGGACATCCTAGCTACTGGGTCATTCCATGCGAAATGAGCAAATCAGCTGTGGCCAACATGTCACAGATTTCAATGAAAAATATTATTTAAGTTAATCATGTATACCTATGAATAAATGCAAAATATGAAATTTCAGAAACTGTTTGTTGCTTTGTTATTTGACATTAAAAGTTGATGCTGACACTAAGTGCAAATTTTCAGAGTCCAAGGTAGCCAGTTTGTAACTCAATAATTCCATAAGTTATTAACATAAATTTTAAAAAAAGGTCTTGTTATATTCTCTGGAAAAATATCTATCAGAAAAAGTCATAATGAAATTTAATTAGTGCTTTCATTAAATCTGAGATATTGACAAAAATTGAAAAATTGACAATTTACTTCAGATTTCAAATTATTCTGCTAGCTCTAGGAATGAAAAGGCAATAAAAAATTTATATATATAATGAAAAACTATTTATAACTAACTTCCTGGTGCAATTTAGTAACTGTATTTGAATTCCTTGATAAAGAAAACCTATTTTTAGAAAATAATAATCTTGAAAATTTTAATTTTTTCTACTTTTTGAGATCCTTGTTTGGGCATAAAGGAATGCTCCTAATTTATTCAAATTGTTTTATATTATAGAATAAAGTGTCTCTAATATATTTTAAAATTTTCATTATTGCCTTCAGCTTATTTTTGCCACTAGAATAATTTTAATTAAATTAGAATATAACCAATTATGGCTGTTTATTGCAAGTGCACCTAGATGGCAGCACAGTTTTTCTTGTTTTATCTTGTCCAAACCTGTGTCCATGAAGTCTCTTTGTTTGCTTAAGTGTTTCCTTAATAATTGCCATATTTATACTATTTATGAAAGTTAATTATGTTCAATTGTGGTAGTGAAAAGGAAACGTCTCCTGCCATCTATGATGTAGGAAAAAATTTGCTAGAAAGCTGTCATAAAACCTATTATGTAAAAACAGTAGGCCTAAAAGAACTTGGTGAGTTTACAGTTGAAGACAGAGAACCATTGCATTTGAGATTGGGCAATAAATTTGAAAAAATTTGTTTTCACCATGAATAAGTGTATTTGCAGAAATACACCCATTTATTTGGACAAACTTGCTGTGATCCTTTTAAAAGACATAAAAAGATAGTAAAAAAAGTCTCTTAGGATAATAACACTAGATACTGCAAAAAAATCACTTGGATTGTTACTGCCAAGCAAAAAAATTTGTCCCACATGTGAAACTCTTGTAAAAAACTCACATCAAAATCAAAATTACATTGATTCTGATTATGAAATAGGAACTCCAGAGGAATATTTAGAGAAACTTAATAACAGCTTGCAAGAAATGGGAAATTCTCCAATTAAAAAGGTCAGCAAACTTAGTAATGTTCAAAGAAAACAATATGGAAAAAGAAAGTTTGAGAAAATTGTTTCAGCTACAAAAGAAAATTTGGCCACTGCTTTACAAGTAGAACCTATTGAAATTGAAAACAATCACCAGTCTGTAGACTTACAGAATGAGGACTTATATAGTTTAGTAGAAGAACTTAAGATTAAGTTTGCAGAAACAACATCCCATGCAGACAAAGTCCAGATTTTAACCCTGGTTCCAAAAAGCTGGAGTCTTGAAAAAACAAAGAGAGAATTTTCCACTACAATGCATTTAGTGAGGAAAGCAAGAAATATTAAAAAGTCATTTGGTGTTCTTGGGAAACCTGCAGCAAGGCAAGGCACAAAAATCAGTCAGGGAGATATTTCTGTTATTCAGACTTTTTATGAATCAGATGACATCAATTGTTTATGTCCCGGGAAGAAAGATTTTGTTAATGTAAGGACAGATTATGGTAAAGTGCAAAAACAAAAAAGATTGATTCTCTGCAACTTAAAAGAAGCATACCACCAGTTTAAAGAACAACATACAAATATAAAAATTGGATTTAGTAAATTCGCTGAGCTGAGACCAAAACACTGCATATTAGCTGGAAGTAATGGTACATATTCTGTATGTGTGTGTACCATCCATCAAAATATCAAATTGATGTTGCATTCTATTAAACCTCACCATTCATTGATAAAAATAATGGAACTATATGTCTGCAGTATAGAAAATCAAAAATGCATGTTTGGAGAATGTTCTCAGTGTCCAAAAGAAAACTTTCGCAATGAAATAGAAAAGTTGGAGGCTTTTCAAAATGCAGATGAAATTATTTACAAACGTTGGATTTCAACAGACAGATCTACTTTAATTACACAAGTTGAGTCCACTGAAGAATTTCTTGATTCATTTGTTGGGTGTATGCCAAATTTAACAAAACATCATTTTATTGCTAAATCTCAATCAAAATATCTAAAGGATATGGAACTTAACATCCCTCAGGAAGAGTGCATAGTTTTCCTTGATTTTTCTGAAAATACTCATTTATTGTTCAGGATGCTATTCAAGGTTTCCATTGGGAAAATAGCCAAGCAACAATTCATCCACTCATAGTTTATGGAAAAAACAGTGAAAATCAGCTCTTGACAGTCTATGTGCATCATAAGCGATCACACCATACATGATACAGAAACAGTATTTTCATTTCAAACTGCTGTAATCCCTTCCATAAAAGAAAAATTTTCTTTGGTAAAGAAACTTATCTATTTTAGTGATGGCTCTTCAGCCCAGTATAAAAATCGTAAGAACTTTGCCAACATTTGCCACCATGAATCTGATTTTGAATTGAAATCAGAGTGGCACTTTTTTGCTACAAGCCATAGCAAAAGTTCATGTGATGGTATTGGTGGGACTGTCAAGCGATTAGCAGCAAGAACAAGTTTGCATAGACCTTACAATAATCAGATTTTAACTGCAAAAGATCTTTTCTCCTTCTGCACTGCTACAATAACAAATATTAAGTTCTTTTTTGTTCCTTCAATAAATGTTATTGAAGTTGAAAGCAAGCTTCAACAACGATTTAATGAAGTGCCAACAGCTATTTTGGGGACACGTAACTATCATTGTTACATCCCCATTTCCAACTGCACATCTAAAATCCTTGTTTCATATTTATCACAATCATCAGTGAAAGAAACAAAGGTTTAAAAAAAAGAAAATTTGGTAGTGAGCCCAAATCAAATTTCAATATCTTCATTTGTTTGTTGTGTGTATGATAACTATTGGTGGCTAGGTAATGTGACTGACATTTCACCAGATAAGAATGATTTTCTTATAAAGTTCATGAGTCCACATGGACCTTCACTGCAGTTTACATGGCCTATTAAAGACGACATTTGTTGGGTACCACTTAAAAATATATTAATTAAAATACCTGTTCCATCAACATCTTCAACGGGAAGGTCCTACAGAATTGAGCAACAAACCTTAAATCAGATAGAAAAAAATTTGGAGAGATAATGAAAAAAAAAATGATAGATGTATTTTAAGTTTAATTTTGTTGACCTTTTATTAATAAAAGTAAATATGTATAATCTGTGTAATTGTTTTATTCTACCTATATAGTTTATTTTTTCATTGAAATGAACGATTTCACATAAAACACGAAGAAAATGCTGTTATTTTGAACTTAATTTTAACCTTTAGAAATCAAAAGGCAATTTTGATTTTTTTCAAGCAAATAATAGACATACTGGCCTATATTCTTGTAAAATATGATAGTTGTCTGAGGTTTCCTTCATTTAATTTTTTGCACCTACATGAAGAGGAAAATTATTATTTCGCACAATGTCTTAAAGTTTAAAAATTATTTTGAAGACAAAGGAATTAAAAGGCAACTTCAAAAGTAAGGTAATCTTTTTATGACATTTAGCACTTTATTGGATATTAATTTCAACAATGCCATTAAATTCCTTAAAGCTTGAGAAAAAATTTAAAATGTTTTAATTTTGTCAAAATTGAAATATTTTCAGTTTTTACAATTCAGTTCAAGATTAACTATTTTATTTTAAAAAGTAACTTTGAAATAGATAAATAGTGCATGTTCCAAAGATTACAACAATATGAAATTTTTTTGTTTATATTAAGTAGTTAATAAAATACAGGGCTTTAAAAATGCTACATTAAGCAATTGTGCAAATGCTGTTGAAAGTGTTAACTCTTCCATTGTTTGAAACTACTAAAATTAATAATATTAAGCCAAAATATCTTGGGTATTTTTATATATGCATAAAGTGAACCTATATACCAAATTTCATAAAAATCTGTTGCTATGTGGCCACAATTTTTTTTTCATTTTTGCTCATTTCACATGGAATGACCCTACTTCAAACAACGACATATCTAATATTTCTTCAAATAAGTAAAACAAACTGTTATAGCCAAAGTAGGAGCCGAAGAACGATCTTTACAAGCGACTCTTCACAACAAAATTCTATTGTGAATTTAACACCCACCCCACCCAAATGCAAGATACCTTAAACTTCTTCCACTCAAGACCACATTCGGCCCCGTCACGAATTTGGGGGCTCGAATGTACCTAATTTTGAAAACCACAATGAAAAAGCATTAATGAGGTTTGGGGTCGTCCACAAATGATGTCACGCTTGGATGGGGTTCGTGAAATTGTGACAGTTTGTGACAAGGGGGACGGAGGGGGTAACAAGAAGTGTGACATCACACATTTTGGTTAAAATAAAAACATTTAAAATCAGCAGATTAAATTTTGAAGTTACCATAATTTGAGGGTATTTTTTAAATCGGGGCTAAAACAAATTTCATGTGATTTTTTTCCACTTATATTCCTTTCTTTTCGCAAAAGGCATTCAGGGTAGGTTCTGAGAATATGGTAGCAGCAGTTTTTTTTAAAAATTCGATCTGTTTAAGAGTATTTTGTGTTCATAAAGTAAAATAAGATTTAATGCAAAATATTTCAAATTCCAAAATACTACTGTTTTCAATTGCTCTTTTATATTAATATTTTATTACTATTCTATATTAATTAGGTTTTTTTGTTGTAAACCTTTATCTTATTTCATACAAAATAAGTACACAGATAATCATTATTATTGTTACGCTCACAAATGTCATTAAAACACATATTTAAAGGTTATAAATAAAATTTGAAATATGATCTATAACGTAGTGCTTTGTTTCTGAACTGAAAGTATATGTTTATGTATTATAGCGTGACATGTGACAGGGGGGCCCCCCCCGAGGAGGGTCAAAAATATTGAAAAAAGTGTGACATTTATGGACAGCCCCTTTACAAGGAAATAAATTCAAATTAAAACAATTTTCACGAATAAACTCATTCATGAATTACCCGCTTATTTAACATGCAAGGATTAGCACCTCATCATGGCTCAACGGGATCGTTTGTAAACATGGTCAACGAGGCTGAACAACAAGACTCCGTCTAGGTTTCTGCGATTTTCTTTGCTTGGGTGACTGGAAAAAGGCCGCCAACCATCCTTCGTTGGCCATCGAAATCTGCGGTTACAAGGTGCGCAGGACCGGAAACTTTTACAGCAAGATTTACGATCCGTAAAGTCCAGATTCCAGTTGGACATTCTCTTTTCGTGAATCATTAAGCAAATCCTAATACCTACCCGTTTATGGGAGTAAGGCAAACACTGCGAATTTCGACACCACCTCTAGTCAGAGAGCAATCGACCGCTCTCTGTTTATGTTTTTTTTTAACCAGCGGGAGTGGTCTCCCCTAAACTTTCTCGAAAAACGTGCTGTTTCCCCTCCCCCCGCGTGGATAAAAAAATATTTAGGTAAAGAATCAAATTCACAGATGCGTTCCGATTTAAATGCGTACCGATTTCTACTCTTGCTGGCTCAAGGACAAAGTCGCATAATCCTCCCGCGTGCACAGATTGCTACCAGTAGGCATGCGCATGGAGAATCGGATGAAAAAGAAAAGCGCCAAGCAGGAGTCAATAAATATCGTGCACAGAAGATTTGCGTCCAGTATGCATGCGCGTGGAGATGGCGGATTCGTTGCAGATGCGATTATACAGACCGACAACCTTTTGATGGATTTGGCCCAAAATTTTATACGGACCTACATTCATAACGATAAAACTGTGTATGAAATTTTATCCATCTAGCTTTTCAAGTTTTTGAGTTATAGCGTTCACATGACCGCGGACAGACAGACAGACTTCCCGTTGATGAATTTTGTCCAAAATTTGAAAGAAACCTACAAATTATGTTTAAAGACCACATACCAAATTTCATCCCCGTAGCTCTAAAAGTTTTTGATTTATCGTGTTCACAGACACACGCACACACAGACAGACATAATTCCAAAATTGTGTTTTTCGGACTCAGGGAGGTCTAAAACGTGGAGATTCGTCAAAATTTCGAGTTCGAATTTTTTGACGATTACAATACTTTCTCTTTGTATACTTCGTATACGAGAAAGTAAAAAAGAGACGGGGAGAATCACGAAATTTGATTTATTTGGTTATCTTATTCCCAATATTTCTTATCAACTCAAATAAAATCCGGTTTAGTTTAGCTATATTAACGTCCCGTTTTGAAGACACACGAAGGCTACTTTGGGACGGACCTCATCATTTTGAACCGCGGTCAGATAACGAGGACGAAGCCTAAGATGGTACCCACCTCAGTAAACTTCCGCACCGCACCAGCGGAACGACGTTTGATTTAACGTGCCCACAAACACAACGGATCTTCAGTGGAATCGGGCCAGAAGTCGACACCTTACCACTAAACTACCGCGGCCCCAAATGCAAAACAGCGGTAATATTCTCCCCTCAACTTTCACGTATACTTATACAATACTAGCAATACGCGCACGACGTTGCCCGTGGAATCAGGACTTCAACAAAATTGGGGAAAAAATGCCAACAATAACACGAAAAATTTTGAAAACAAAATCAAAACAGTTACACATTATTGATTTTCGACAATTATACGAATGTAATGATGTCACCGGAAAGAATCGGATTGTAGAAAGCATATTGCGTCACCTCCTGCGAGAAGGTCACCACCAACCAATGAAATTGCAGCAATGCATTCTGGGATGGTCCGGAGAAACGCTCGCTGTCAAATCTCGCTAGCAAAAAAAAACTGTTTGAACTGATCAGGAAAAAATTAATTAAAAAAAAAACGGAATAAGATATTTTAACCATTCTTGTTTTGAATATGATAGAAACGTTCCAGTTATAAGCTGAAAAAAAAATGAAGATTATAAAGTTGTTAGAACGTCAGATGCGAGAATTTGAAGAAATCCTTATCAAAAATTACCTTAAAGTTAATATTATTTAAAAATTTCTCAAAATTCAGTAAATTGCGTTAGAAATTCAAAACAAACTTCATTAGAACGAAAATTGTTTGCTCTATCCGATGGTGCATTGATTGTTTTTCAACGATCATTAGAAAAGATACTACAGCCGTAAACAAGCTAAAAATGACCCAAAACAACACAAAACATTAAATAAAAAATTTCCTAGATTGAATTTTAAAATTCTGGCTTCGAGGTGCATTGAGTCACCATTAAGACTACCTGTGTGCCAAATTTCAAGGCTGTAAGTGCGATAGATTCGTCTGGACATCGCACACACACAAACATGGCCTTTTACAAGTATAGATTCCTGTTCCTTACAGTGAAAGTAATCAATTAATTATATTATACTAGTCGCCTTCGGAAATCATCTTGTTCGCCGGGAATACAATTTCAACTGACTCTCTTATGCATAATTTTATATTCATAGTTCCCTTAACAAAGTAATTTGAAACTTCAAATTACGATAGAGATTTAACCCGCGTTCTTTACGTAGCCTTGCACTTAATTAATTCTGTTCCTTGTCTATATGAAAGTTCCTAATGGAGGCAAGTAACATCTAATTGTACATAATCGACACGAACTATAATTTAACAAACTTGATTTCAACATCGAAATAGCGCGGCACGTTTTACATCCAGCGGCATGTTAGCTGGCTTGAAACATGCCGTTAAAATGAATTAAAACATCAACCATAATTGTTCAGTTTACTGGATTATTTCCTAATATACTTACTATCTTGAGCGCTTCTTTTACAGATTTACAATACAAGTCCAAAAGAATTTATCTACAATTTTGGTGTGAAGGCCACATACCGAATTTCGTCCACTGGAATTTTCTCACCGGGCTAGCTCATTGGGTGTTTGAGTTATCGTGTTCGCAGAGAGACAGACATCATTCCAAAAATGTATTTTCCGGAATCGGGGAGATTCGAAAAGCGTACATTCATCATAATGTCGAGGTCGAATACTTTGAAGGTCACGATACTTCCTCTTCGTATATGAGATAGTAGAAACAAAATTCTACGTCATTCACGTTACAAGTAATTTATCCGAGAATCGTAAATGTTTAACTTAGCATCAGAAGTGATCCGTTGAATTTCATCGTGGTATAAGCCTCCGCGTCGAACTGCATCCATTCCACCCTTTAATTAACACACGCGGGATACGAATTAGATGCAAGCTCAAATAAAACGGCAAGCCGTAACGATGCTTGCCCAAGACAATGCATGTACCATAACAGAAACAGCGGGAGTGTTCTCCCCTAAACTTTCTCGTATACTTCCCCAAAAAGGTGCCGTTTCTCCTTTCCCCACGTGGCTAAAAAAATTCGGATCTACTGTTACCCAGAATCCAACGACTATCAGAAAGTTTTTCATTATAGTGATTGAAAAATATCTAAGTAAAGAATCGCACACTGCTAGGTTTCATACTTGCCGTCTCAACGACAAACTGACGTAATTCGCTCCTTTAGCGTGTACAGAAGATTGCTTCCAGTACGCATGCGCGTGGAGGTAGCGGATTGGTTTCAATAGTAAATTATACAGACCGACAGACAGTCAACCCTTTGACGGATTTGGCCCAAAGATTTTAGACGGACCTACATTCATGACGATAAAACTGTGTACCAAATTTTATCCATCTGAGTTATAGTGTTCACATGACTTCGGACATACCAGACAGATAGACTTCCCGTAGATGGATTTTGTCCAAAATTTGATAGATAAATTATGTGTAAAGACCATATACCAAATTTCACCCTCTAGCTCTAATAGTTTTCGAGTTATCGCGTTCACAGACAGACACGATTCCAAAATTGTGTTTCTCGGACTCGGGGAGGTCTAAAATGAGGAGATTCGTCAAAATCTCGAGTTCGAATTTTTTGACGATTACAATACTTTCTCTTTGTATACGAGAAAGTAAGAAGTGATCGTCTTCTGCAGACATCTATTAACATGTCTAAATTAGTACGCAAGTCAAGTTGATTGAATTAAAATTTTGATGCTGGGTAATTCAAGAAAAACGTATTTTTACGTTTCCCGCTTCCAATGTGTTAGGCCACTTCTGAATATGCTTTCTGTAGTTTAAATACAATTTACCATGGAACAGAAGTTAGTTAGTTGAGAATTTATGGCGCAAGAGCCAGGATATGATCATGTTGTCTCAAACACAGGTAATAGTAAATTTGTCGCGAAAGCACATAACCGTCGAAAGCTTTAATGACCAGTAAAACGTTTGCAAATTTAAACTATCAACGAAAAATTAAAATTGTAAAGAGACGAGACTCGTGTTTATATGGAAGCGGCGGTTGAAGAATTAATTCAATTTCAGGAACCATTTCTATTAGATGGCTAAATTCCACGACACAGTACATTAAAAGGTACAAGACGCAAGACAGAGAACAACAACACAAGACAAGTACACAGAAGAAAAAAAGAGAGGCATTATGAGAAAAACCCGGATGGCTCTAGTAGCGCCACCTACCATAAAAAGGAGAAGGCAGTGAATTATAACCGATGTAAAATGTAAAAAAATTCCAACAGGTATGAAGTAGGGTGACAAAGTAATAGAAAATCAAAAGTCTTACGCCAATGGAGAACACGTAAAATTAAAAATTACATATAGTAAAAGTGCAGCGTTGGAGTTTATTAGTGCAAGAGCCAGGTTTGGCTAAGCTGTGCCAAACATAAGGATATACACTGTTGGGCCAAATGTTAAGGACGATTTTTAAGATGCGGATAATTAGGACTTAATATGGATACAATGGTTCGCAATCAGTTGCGGAGGATCATGGGTTATACACTTGTCGGAATTCGCATTTTAGAGTAAAGATTTGGTCACTAGGGCATTTAGGGGGTCGACCAAAAAGTGAGGAAGACGAAAAAGTATTTTGGCCCACCCCGTTTCACAGAAAGCTTATAATGATTTGAAACTTTCATCAATGGTTTCATACGATGTACATAATATTCACATGCATTTTTGTAAAAATAGCAAGAATATTCGGAAAAATATAAAGGTTTCTTTAAAAAAAAATCGCAAATTTTCCAGCATTGCAGAGTTTTCAACCAAATTGTACGACATTTACAGAACACTTGACAATATGCAAAAGAAAGCACCGTATTAAAATTTGAATTATAATATGGTGGCAAACAAAATCAGGATAAAAAAAACAACAACTTTAAACTGAATGGCCGTCCGCTGAATCAAAGACCATGGAAACTGAAGATAAACCAATATACAGGATGCATTCAATTCAAGCCAATTCGAGCGTAGTCCATAGCTTTGAATGCTACACCAGAATATTGCTTCTGCAAAATGTAATATTGGTAAGTGAAGGGATCCACCGAGACAATAAGATAAAAACTCCCAGGAAACCGTCCCGCAGCTGACAATACACTGGACACCTGTCAAAGGCGGGATTTCCGTTTTGTGGTAATCGCTGCACTGCGATCACAGCACAGACGCGAAGCAATTCATTCTTTTACCACGTAAATGCGATGACGCAACGGATTCGACCATTCTCTTCCCACTCGATCGACCCCTCTTCCACCTGCAGCCGAGAACAGAAATCGATTCGCAGGCAGGTCAGGTCGACCCCAGAGACCTCCCTCTGTACTTCGTTCCAGTTACGTATTGCTGGGGAAGTGAAGTCCGCACAAGTTTAATTGCACGAAACTTACTTGCTGTCTCAAAATTTTCATACGCGCATTAAAGAGACCAGCAATAGTTAACTAGGACTTCTAGAGCTTGTTACGCAAAGGGTACAGACCTCGCTAAGAGACTAAAGCCACTTTTACAGACAGTGGCAATCTAGGATTCGGATCTGGGGGGGGGGCTGAGGTCATAAAATTTCATATCGTGACAGAAATCAAAGACTAAGTAAACCAAAGAACTCTTTAACTTGACAGACTTTACTCACCTGACAATAAGAATCATAAAGAACAATACAATACTGATAATTTAACTTACGATGAAATAACTAATAAAAATGTCTTCGACCAGATTAAGCCCATTTGAAGTGGAATTACTACAAAAATAGAAGCATTTTCATTTCAAATCAGAAAGCAATGTTGAAGTATTTTTTTATTATTTTTTAAAGGGGAAATTTGGAAAAAACAGTTGTAATGTTTACATCAAATTCTGGCTTGGTACTCGTACTGGTACGGAGACATGAAGAGTGTGCATTTTAAACTTAAATGATAGATATAGATAGTGACTTTATTTCAACAGTCATTGGTTGGGATAAAAATGCTACTAGCAAAGCACTTCTTTATTTCACTTTACAGAACTCCAAACAAAGATCAAGTTTTGGTTATTTCTAGAAAAAACTAACTAAAACATTCAATAAATTTAGACAAAGTAGTGTCCTAGATAGGTTAACCTGAAAGGAAGCTGCCATATGCGATCTATAAGAATAAACTAAAACAAGGACACACAAAATTAGACGAAGAAAGATCTCTATATATCGTACCTGCATTAAAAATACATACTAAAGCAACTGTTACAACAAGTTCAAAATGGAAAATGTTTTAATATTTAACATTTGGTTCAGCGTTTTCACATTCAGAATATTCCAATCATTTTATCTTCCTACAGGGTTATAGTTTACTTACTTTAAGTATAATGAATTTTCTCAGACAGAAAGGGATACTTTACACATGTGATATTCGGACTTTTCTATATATTGATAGACAAACAAATAAACCCTTACTAAACGATAAAAAAAAATTAAAAACTCCAAATTAAAGGAAGGAAAAGTCATGATAATTTTATGTTTCTTTCATTTTAATATTAACGTATACTATATATATTTAGATAAGAATCAAGTGATTATGCTTTTCTTGCATACAAAAGGGTTATTGATTCATTCCCTTTTTTTGTATTGAGATTAACCAGACCTCAAAATCAAAGAACAGGGCTGAATCTGAGATACTTCTCCTTAAAACAATCATTAGCATTAAAATATTTCTACAAGAGGATGATATTGCTCTGCCAACACAGATTTATAAACCAACACTAATGTTTTAAAAAGATGTATATTTTAGGACTACCAAATTTGATATCAAGGAAGAACATGGGATACAATTTAATTCGTGAAAAGGTAAATTTTGCTTTCCTTCTTTTACACGGAAGGAAAAGAGATTGACAAAGCAAATACTTCAGAACAACAACCTAACATCTACCCTTGAGGTGATTTGAAACTGCAACGAGATAAACTGGGACTGTCTACGACTGCTGTAAAGTAAATAATCAGCCGTGTTTAATTAATTTACGTAGAGATTTTTCTTAGCGGAAAAAAAGGCAACAATTTGACCATTACGTTAATTCTAAATGAAATTACACAAATAGTAAGCTAATAATTAAAACACAAACTTCCAACCAGTTCCTGATTAATTAACATTAGCTGTCAACTTTAGGTCAAAGATCAGTATTTACTGCATTCAATTTGGCAAAGCAGCAATCAGGATTTTCAAAGAAGATTAGGCCTTTGAGAAGGGACATAGGCGTATATGTGTAAGTAATTATAATAAAATCTTTAAGGTTAATCCTTTACAGTCAATATATCGCCGGAGTGCAACTTTCCGATGGTGCAGTAAAATTGGTGCAGTCCGATGGTGAAGTAAACGTCAGTCAGTTGAATGGGGTCGTTTTGCGACCCTTCAAAATTCCACTTCAAAAGTCCCCTCCACAAAATTCCACTTCATAAACGGCCCTTACAAGAATTCCACTTCCTTAAAACGGCCCCTTCACAATTCCATTCAAACTGCCCCTTAAAACTCAAATACACAAATGGACTGCTTTCGTTCCACTTCATAAAACGGCCCCTTCACAAGGAGTGCAAATTCACTTAGACTACCCTTTTAAGATTCCACTTCATTAAAGACAGCCTACATAAGATTCAAGGATTCATAAGACTGTCCTTCCTGAGCTCAAATGCACACAAAGGCAGCCCCTAGGTTAGCCTATAAAACTTATTTATTCAAGGACGATTTATAAGAACTGCCTTCTGAGAACTAG